>WBNP01001302.1:103364-130324 GCA_013401095.1 Passerina amoena
TGGTGCTCCTGCTGCTCCTGGGACTGCTCTCCCAGGTCTGACTCTATGAGGGATTCTCCCTTCACCGTGCCCTCCACTGGAGTCTCCCAGGAGATGCCTTGTGGCTCTGCAACACACATCAATGCACTCAAATAAACCCCTGGACAGGAGCAGAAAATCCCCAGACCATTCACAGGTATTCTGCTTAGAGGTTTAAAAGGGTATTTTAGACAAATGGAAGTGTGGTGGCCATCTCTGAGTAGATCTGCTCCCACACTGCTTTCTCTCCAGAGGAAACTTTACTCCACTGGAAGCTGCATCTTCTTCAGTAGCTTTTTAAAAATTTACAAACCACTTTACAAACTCCTTCATCTTTCTGTTTTGTGGCACCAAATCCTTAATTGCTGGCCACCTGTCTTCTCCAGTCCTTCTTGCTGCTTGCCATTATGATGCAATTTCATTTTTCAAGGTCTTTTCTAAACCCTAAGCAAAGCCAGATGAAAAGGTGGGATGGCATTTTCACACTGTGCTCCTGCTCTGGATGTGAAGCATTCCAGATCAACCATTCCAGCCAGCCTGGAGTGGAATCACTCTGAGTTTTTTCAATACTCCACTAACCTGGATTTATAAGAACTTGTAAGAGATTTCGTCCCTCACTGGATTTATCCTGTTGCTGTAACTGCTCTAAAACGCTGAACACTACTCAGCAAACTGATCCACATCTGAAACAGATGTGAAACCACCTGAGGCTTTAGTGTTTCACATCAGCACAGCCAGTTCTACTTGCAGAACAGAACACAAATAAACACAGATGGGGACATAATTTATTTCTCCTTGGGGTGCAAAGGGCACAGTCTCTCATTTACCCTCCTAAACATCTGCTCTTGTACCAGGGCTGTGACACCTGGATCAGCTCCTGGGTGAGTGAAGTGGAGGTCCACCAGTGGTTTTCAAAGCTACTGGAATTCAACCTCCACCCAAAAATATGAAATCAGAAAGAAATTTTGCCATGGTGATGAGAAGGATTACAAATATCCTGTGTAGAGCTTGGCAATAAATTCCCCACTCGTGTCACCTCCAAGTCACCAGTTACCAAACAACAACAAAGCTCTGCCCTGTATCACCAGGAGGAATTACCTTTTTTTCCCTGATGCTGGCAAGGCCTGAAGTGGTGTCACATCCTTCACAGGAACAGGGAAGCCGATTTCCAGAGGTCCATCCCTGGAGATCTGTTCACTGTCGCGCTGGCAGCGAGCCTGGGGCACAGAAACCAGCAAACTTCTGAGCCAAAATCACGCGCCAAGCTTATGAACGGCACCGTGGCTTCTTGAGGGTGACTCAGAAAAGCCAAAATCTAGAAGAGAATCTAAAAATGCTTCAACTATTTACCTGCTGGGTGCTCTCTATCATTGCCAGAGCCTCAGCCATCAGTTTCTGGTTCACTCCACAAAGATTTGCTACTTTTGCCTGGCACTTGTGGTGGACGTTCATGCCACATGCTGGAACAGAGAACACGAGGTGTCAGGACAATGAAGGGTTGGGCAGGACCAAGTGTTGGCCAGGGACAGAGATCAGCCACCTAAAGAGTTCTTGAGATGGCACTCAGGTAGTTTTTAGTACCCCATGGAGACTATTTTTGTATTTTCTTCTGGCCAGAGGTTGCATTTCCACATCCATCAGCCTCTGCAGGCACAGGCTACTAAAACTGCAAGCCATCATCTCAGAGATAAACTGTAATCACAGGAGAGGATCCTCCCATTGGTTTGGGATCATGAAGTGAAATGTCTTGGGTCTGACAGTGGAAATAGAGCTTGCAAATTCATACTGGGGGTGATTTGGGGAGATGAACAGTGCCACTGTGATGCTCTTTGTCTCTTTGGGAAGCAATTCATCATCCATCTGGATCAAATATCTCTCAGCACATGGACAGCTGTCCTCATTCTTGAAGAATGATCCTCCTTGAAGGGCAGTCCTGTAGACCACTCCTTCACCCTCCTGGGTGCTGTCAGAACCCAGGACATTGCTCTGGCTGCCCTGGATGATTCCAGACCCTGGCAGGGGGGCTCAGAGACCTAGAGACCTTGGCACAGAGTCACAAACACCTGTGCCTTTGATTTTAGCCCATGGAAACAATTACCAACTTTGTGTGAGGAGTTACAAGCCACAGGAGTTTGAGTAGAATGATAGTGAATTTGTCACAGGGTGAAAAAGTAGAATTTTGGGGATTTAGAATGGGTGTTCAAGAGGCAAGATGGAGGAATCTGGGCCTGTCCTGTCCTTCTCCTGCTTCTTCTTGTCCTCCATCTTCTGCTGTGATGGTGACACTTCTGGATTGGTTTAGAGCAGAGACAGACTGTCTAACACAGGTGATAGGTATTGGAAAATCATTGTAAATAAAGTACACGTAGTTCTTAGTATAAAAAGCCAACACCACTCCAAGGGCAGGGACTGTGCCACAACCCAACCTGCTGGACAGATCTCAGCAGGTCAGAGAAAGAATGTCATAGATAAGAGAAAATAAACAACCTTGAAAAGCAGAACCGGGGAATCTCGACTTTTTCTTTGGTTGTGGGGCTGGGAAAGAAAAAACTTTTAATACCTTGGGAGCCATCTCAACCACAGAAACCCTCCTGGGTGCCACCTCATACTGGTTTTGCAGAGAAAAGTGATAAATGCAATTTGGATTTTCAGACTGCCACCCTCCAAAGACAACGACCCCTCCCAGGCTCGGCTGGTGCCACCTGGGCCAGGGACTCACCGTCACACTTCAGGCCCTGCCGTGCCAGGCCCCAGAGGAGGGTGCCACAGTGCTCACAGAACGTGGGGCTCTTGTAGTTGTACACTTTGAAGCGGTGGGGCATGTCGATCTTGAACCTCTCCTTGTGGAACTGCAAGAAAAAGCCAGGCTGAAAATCCACTGCTCATTTCCACCTCGGCTCTGAGTGGAAAACCAAACGTGTACCACAGAAGTTGCTTTCTCTACTGCCCTTTTATCCTCTTTGCAATTTTATCTGCCAAGCAGAAATTGCTTATCAGGCACACAAACCCAAAATTTGATACATAGTGACTGCAGTTCAGAGGGGATTGGGTCATTTAATCCCTGGCCTTGACCAAAGGACTGCTTGTGCCCCATTAACATACCCAGGCTCCCCGAATGCTCAGTGGGAAAACATTGGTACTTTTAAAAATCATTCACCTCATCCTGAAAGGGATGTCTACATTTGTTGTCATGAATCACTCCTTGGAAGAGCCTGTTGTAATTCTTTTAGTTTGAAAGGTGATGACAAAGTTGGTTACATCTACCCTGGAGATGTCAGAAGAGAAGGGAGAGCAACCTCATCTATAAAAATTGTAGAAGGAGAACAGGAGCCAGGGTGGGACTGAGAGCAAACCAACATTGTAGGACACAAGGTAAAGGGAATATTCCTATCAGGAGTTTAAGATCTGGTTTTGCCTACCAAAAGGAAAATTTTAGAATAAACCGGCATGAGAAAAATAAAGCAAATAACAGCGGAGATATCAGATCTCCCACTGACTGTTTCAGATAACACAAGCACAGATTTGTTCAGGCACAAATCTGAAAATTCAGCCTGATGTCCAGCCTGACATTGGATAGTGAAGAGTTTTCTCCAGTAAATCTCCACCTCATGTCCATGACTTCCCTCTGAGTTATACGTTATGCATTAGAAAAATGTCAGTTCTGATTCAGCAACTGCTTATTCTGCAGCTGCATTTGAGTAAATCTTAAGTAGGAGGCAATGAAATCACTGGGAACATAAAAAGCAAAGGGCACAGATCAGGTCACAGAGTCCTTAGCTCACTAGGTCCTTTTGCTTCATCAGAAGTTGCTTTGCAGTGGTGTAGGAGAGATCTGAATGACACTCAAGATTTTTAAAAGGGAATCATAATAATAAAATAAAATAAAATAAAATAAAATAAAATAAAATAAAATAAAATAACAACAATAATAATAACAATAGTAATACAACCTACCATTGTTTCTCTGCTGTTGATTGCTGATCCTGTACACTTGGCTATTACTTTATCAATGCACTTCTTATGAATGGCAGCATTACATTCTGCAACAGCAAGGGTGTCATGGTGTTAATAAGGAAATTCCTTAAGAAAAGATTAAGTAAAACAAAAGAAAGTTTCTTACGTCTGCATTGATAGCCTTGTTTATTCAGACCCCTGAAATGAACAGAGCAGTGGTTAATCCTGAGCTGTCTGAAAGCCTCAGTAGAAGAAAGAAGAGCAATAATTATCAAAGAAGGAGAACAAAATCACTTTGCTTTTTATCCCTCTTTGTAGAAATTATTTAATTTCATTATCCTTATTTAATCTAATGGTGGAGTGATTCTCTATGGTTCTCACAGCCTTTTCAGCATCCTGAATTTCATGATACCCAAACAGCAAACTGGACCAACAAGAAATGCCTGTGCATTTTGCCAAACCCAAAAATATTTGTAAAAAATAAATTAAAAAGTGAGGGGAATTTTTCACAGTTGGAATTACAACTGCAAACCACATCCTTAAAGTGATGCAATAACTCTACACGTAATATGCCAAGGGTCTTACAGGAGGAGCACAGACATTAAACAGGGAATCATGGAATCTTTTAGGTTGGAAAAGATCTTTAAAATCATCCAGAAAAGACCTTTCAAATCATCCAGCCCAACCATTAACCCAAATCTCACCCATGCTGCCCAAATGTTGCCCATTTCCATGTCCAACACTAAACCACGTTCCCAAGTGTCACAGGGACACCAGAACTGGTTCCTGGGGTTCAAAGGAGAAGGAGCCCAGATCCTTTGCCATTTACCATACAAACTCGTGGCACACAGAGCAGAAGGTGGGCTGTGGAAAGAAGGTGGCTGTGAACTCGTGGCACTTGACATTGTGGATTTTGGCCTGTTTGATGGCTCCCCTGCGCTGGTGCAAGGAGAAGAAGCTCTCAGTCTCACAGTCAGCCAGGTCCTTTGCATCTGGGAGGAGAGGAAAGGTATTTAAGTGTACCCTGTCCTGATCAGGCACCTTCAGAAAATGCAAATTGCCCAAATACTACATGACTGATGCTGATGATTCACTCATGGCAATGAATAGTCAAAGAAATACCATTTTATGAAACCCACAAAAGTCTCGTTTGGATGGTTTTTATCCACCATTCCTACACTAAAATGACTTTAGACTTGGGACACTGAGCTCTCTTGACTATTCATAACACTGCTCTTGAAACCTAGAGCAAAAATTTCCCAAGGAGAGGTAATTTAAACATAAAATTTGACATAAAATTAACATAAACATAAAATCTGACTTTGTACAGCATTGGAGAAGCACGCCCTAAAAGGGATGAAATTACATAAAATAATTACTGATATATGGACACAAACACACGTGTATATGTGTATATATGTATGTATATATTTATGGGTATTTAACAGAATCCTGTCTGTGTGCACATACATGTGTCAGTAAGCAGATATTTATGTCCCAGGATAATATTCTTGTTATTTTTCAAACACTTGCTTTGCTGTTTGCTGTGCCCTTGCTGTTATTCACAATTATTTAAACTTTTTGGGACAGCAAACAAACCATTTCTGATTCCACATGCACTTCTACATGTGCTTCTGCCTACAAATCTGATATTCACAGAGAAAATCAATCTCTGATTAGCTTCACTCCTGCACTGCACAGTGAGTCACTCAGGTAACCTGTAGGAACTGGCTCCCTGTGTGATCTGATGCTGATCTTGATATTTGTTATAGAAGCACAGCTTGCATTTTCTCTTCTTTGGCCTCCCTAACCCCTTTTAACACACAAACAGCAGTCCAGTCTATTTAAAAGGCAGGGATGGTTAAGAAAATATCGGCATGGCCATGGCTGCTTTCAGTGCTTCTCTGTTTCTGTAAATGGATGAACCTTCCAGACATCTGCACCTCACAGCTACACCCTGCACCTGAGGATATGAGAATTCTGGCAACAAAGATGGGACAATAAGACCAAGCATTTGAATTAAACCCATTTCCTTCGACAGAGAAGAATGTAGCCCTTTCTACAAGAAGTTTTCCCTAATAGCCAACCTGAGGCTGTTCCCTGAGGCCGTTCCCTCTCCTCCTGTCCCTGTTCCCTGTTCCCAGAGCCTGACCTCCATCTGGCTGTCCCCTCCTGTCAGGGACTTGTGCAGAGCCACAAGGTCCCCCCTGAGCCTCCTTTGCTCCAGGCTGAGCCCCTTTCAGCTCCCTCAGCCCCTCCTGGTGCTCCAGACCTTTCCTCAGCTCCGCTCCCTTCTCTGGATGTGCTCCAGCCCCTCCATGAATTTCTTGTAGTACATAAAGCAGAGTTATTTCAGAGGGAGCTGCCTCCTCATGTATCTGTTCTGTCTTGTTTAGCATAATGGGAATATCTGCCATTTAGTGGTAAACCAGCCAAAAAAATCTGCCTTGCAAATCACAGAAGAATAGTCAGCACACAATAAAAATTACTTTTCTGGAGTTTCCGTTTCAAGCAGTTAATGTTTGCTGTCATGGATCACTCAGTAATAACATAGGCACTGCTCTTAGTGAAGACACCATGTCTACCCCACAGCCCAGAAATCACAGCCATAAATTAACAAACAGATTCACTTGCCACTTATTTCCAGGAAGTATCTTGCATTCATCAGCATTCGCCCTTGAGGCTTCAGTTCTAGCTGGTTGAGATAAGTGAAAAACAAGAAAAAAAGTCCATTAAACAGTCATTCAGAGAAGGAAAAATCTTTTCAGATGACTTGCAAGCGATCTCCTTTTCCCACTGGGAACTGATGAATCGCAATGGATGTTAATTTTCAGCTTGCTCATACCCATGTGAGGCAGCAAGGTAGGGTAGGAGCAACTACAGAGAGAGGAGGCTTGATCACCTCATACCAAACACTCAGAGCAGCATGATGGGAGAAATGAATGTGATTAAACCACAGATGATGTAGGCAGCTTTTTAGACATCAAATTAGGACCATCACTACCTATAGAAAAAACCTGTGCCCAATGGATCCTGCAAGGGGAAAGTGGGAGCAGTTCAAAAGTCCCAGCCAGCTTCAGACAGATGATGCTGAAATCTTTCAGGCACTCAGTTCTGCAAGTCTAACTCCTTTACCGTCAACCTGAGGGATGCTACAAGCTCATTATTGTGGTGCCATGGTCCAGTTGAGGTGTTTGGGCTGGGTTGGACTCGATGATCCTGAAGGTCTCTTGCAACCCAGCCATTCTGTGTGATTCAGGCATTTTTTGGGGCCTCCCCTCTGGACTTGGCAATTCCCACCTACCTGACTCATCATCCATAAGTGCCTTTGGAAATCTGCATCCACTGGATTCATATAAGCTGGATACTGCATTTTAAAGATTTCTGCCAGGACCTTTCTTGCTTGGACGAGCAGGGAACACAACCTTGCATTCAGCATTCTTGTGAAGACTGTTCAAATTTACACCACCGTAACTTCAGTGATTTTTAAGGAGTTGCTCTGACATAACTCTGAACTCAGGCAGCTGTGAATCAGCTACTTGACATCAGATAAGATTTTTAAAGCTGTTTCCCCAGAGAACATAAAATAACTCATGTTCAGCCAGTCATACTAACATTTGTTCCCAGTGGGTTTCCTCAGCAAAGATTGATACGTGGGCACAGCTCACCTGAAGCAGGATCCTCACTAGCACAGGGCAGGTTTCAATTAAAATAAAAGTGCCAAGCTCTTCTCTTCTGACAAGTCTCTCCCTCAAGCCATGCCCAAGTAATCTCCAAACGTTATTCCAGCCAGTCCCCACTGTGCTGCTGGTGACAGGCACAGCCAGGCATGGACACAAGGACACCTCCCCTCACCCTGCAGCAGCTCCCCAGCACATCCTGCAGGAGAAGACAGCGATGCTCACCCATATCTCTGTCTTCCCATTGCTCTTTTTGCACCTCTCTGCCAGCACCTTCAGCTCCACTGTGGTCTCTGAGACCATTTCAGCACTTTTGTCCTTGACCACGATGTGCATGACCCGGCCATTGTTGATGTGGGCATCAAAAGTGCTGTTCCAGGGTGGGTACATGGTGGGCTTCTTCTGCACGTACACTTGGCCATTCTCTGTTGAGGGGGAAAGCACAAATCCATGCAGCGAGGGCAGCTCATGAGATGAAAAACAGAATTCTACCCTAAAAAAGGTAATTTTCACCCTTGACTCCCAAGTTCTCTTGAGGAGATCTCTAATGCTGGCTTCAACACCATAAACACCCACTTCTAATCAGGTGAATCCCATCCCAGACAATGACCTTGTTTATCACCTGTCCCAAAGCACTGCAAAATGAGACACCTATGCTTCAAACCCCCCAAAATCTGGGTGCACTTTGGGGTTAGTGTCCAGCCCAGTAGCCAACTAAGGGATGTTAAAACATGAACTGTCTTGCAGACCTGTAACCATCCCACAGGGATGCAGAGTTTTCAACAAAGCAAATTTTCCTAATGCTTTAACTCCTCTTCCTTCACAGCGTCTTAATATTGTGATGGGTCAAAAAATGGATATCTCTGAGGTTTGCAGAGGGTTCTCTCTAACTGGGTCTCTCTGAAAAGAATCTCAGCCAGAATTATTTATCTCACAGAACCAGTTTGTCTTCATACAGCCCTGTAAAAGTCTTGGATGCTTACACAAGGTAAATTCTCTATCACACTTACCCTCTGCAAATATTCAACCCATCAAATGCTGAAGCTGAAGGAATAAGAGAAAAAGAGCAGCAGACCTGTGACCCCTGTCTAAAGGCCCTGCTGCTATTTCCAATAATCCCAGATGAAAAAGAACATGCAGCTGGAAGGAAACACACGCTGAAGAAAAATTTTCCCTAAATGAGAGGACTAATTCACAAAAAATCCAAGACAAAAATGAGACATAAACTTTCCAGCATCCCGGAAAACAGAAATCCCAGTAAAGGACCATCGTTTCTTTGCTGCATAGTGAAAAAGCCACAGATGTGAAACACAGCACTTGCAAAACAAGTGCTTTCATTTGTGTTGCACTCCAGGACACCAGGCTTAAATAAACAAGCCCTGGAATGTGAATGAAGTGCCCAATATAGGGGATCAGACAGTCACCCCTGGCGCGTCCCGCTGACGGCTGTGGAATCCTGCCAGGGATTAATCTAACCCCAGGCTCCTGAAAAATGAAATTGCAACTGTCTTTCCCGGGGAGCAGCTTCCACTGTGGCTGGGAGAGCTTCTCCTGGAGGCTTTGCTGAGTTCAAACACAGAGCAGGAGCCTTCATGAAGCAAATGTCACCAAGGCAGGTGGCAAAATGGCACCCGGCCAGGTGGCTTGTGAAGGCAGAAGCCACTTTTAAAGGGCAGACTCTTTTTATATCTCAGAGGCACACATAATTTCTGAAATATTTTGTCATCAGTTATAAATTGCTGTAACACCTCCAACTGTATGGAGGTGTGGTTTGTTTTTCAGGTTTTTTTTGGTTGGGTTTTTTTTTATTTTCAGATTGCATTATAATGTGACAAGGTCCCTTTTAGAAAACAAGCAAGTGGGAAAATGTAAAAAGCTGCCCAAGATCTATCCTGAACTTCTGAAATTCTTCACTATGGTATTGTTGTGACATCCCTGTGTCCACAGAGGATGTTCAGCACTCCCAGATCCCTGGGGACCAATGACCTTTTCCTTATGGCTGGTTGACAAGGGACAGCCTTTGGCATGAACCCAAAGTCAAACTCCCTGGTTTTGGAAACACATTTATCATCTACCACTGTTCTGTTTGTAAAAACCCAGCCAACCAAACAAACAAAAACAAAACCAAAAACCCCACACTTTGCCAGTGCTAAACATAGAACTACAGAATGGTTTAGGTTGGAAGGGACCTTAAAAAAACATCCAATTCCATTCCCCTGCCATGGGCAGGGGCAACTTCCACTAGACCAGGTTGTTCCTTGGCCTTGAACACGTGGGCATGTCCTGCCCTGCTCAGCAATCATTTCTGCCCCAAAAAACTTCTTCAGGGCCAAGTGTCACAGCACAAGGCCAGGATGATTTGCATCTCTCACCAGCCCTGCAGCTGGTCCACTCCTACTGCTTGGTCAAGCCATAATTTTAGCCAAAATTTGTATATCAGGTAAATATATATATTTTTTTTTTTAATCCATTACAACTGAGTAGCAATTGCTTTGTCAAATCAGGGAGCTGGAGAGCAAATTATAGCCAAAAGAAAAATTATCATGAAGCAGGCATAAGAAACAGTTTAGTGGTGGAACTGGCAGCGTTGGATTAACAGCTGGACTTGACATTATTGGAGGTCTTTCCCAATCTTAATGATTCCATGATTCTACCTCAAATATATTTAGTTAATGTTTGTCTGGAGACCTTTGGCCTTCTTGAAGCCTGTTAGAGCATGACAGCTCCTTGGGATGGTGACGGAGAGCATTCCTGAGAATTCCTGAGTCAGGCTCATCTCCCTGCACGTCAGACAGAGACCTCTGAGTGCTCTGTGTGGTCAGGGGGGGAGCTTTCCCAGGCTGTGATTCACCACACTCATCATGGATGTGTTCCTCAGGCTGGGATTGCTCACACATCAGTACCTGGGAATTACAGGGTGGATAGATCCCGTGGTGGCCTCACTTTCCTCAGTGCCCCCAAGGTAAAGTTGTCCATCCACACATTTGAACACCCTCCAGCAGATTAACACCTCCCACAGGTGCTTCAGCCCCCCCTAGGAGGGGAGGGTGAGGTGAAGCAGCCCCAGGAGGTTCTGTCCCACCATGCTCTGAGCCATCACCAGATGAAATTGCATCCCAGCAAACAGAAATCTCCTAATAGCAGAAAGTCACTTTCCTACACTCAGCCCTCACTAATGGAGAAAAGTTTCCCTCAAACACAATTTTTTATTTCTTGTTGGTAGAGGACTATAATAATAATAATACAATAATTAATTATTACAGTAATAATTAAAATAAACATAATTACTATAATGATTACTGACTCTGAGGAGTATTAAAATTATATCCCTTAGAAAATACTTTTGTGTCTGTTGGATACCAGAAAACACTTTCAGCTCTGCGTCAGACAAATAAATATAGGAGTGTTCTGACCAAGTTGATTTTATTCACTTTTGAACTGACACAGATTTCAATTTGAGTTATGGCTTTCAAAAGCCTCATTAAAGCAAACAGCCAAGCTCTGCACAGAGCTAAAACAGAATGCGTTTTCTGATAAAAGTGAGATCTTAGGGATGTCTTGTCATGCAGTATTTTCTTTCCTTTGGAATTTACTATTCACCACATCTTCCATTATTATTTGAAGTATCATTTAAGGCAAGACAAAGTTCAATGTGATAAATGCTGACTCTTAAACGAAAAATGAACTCCAGTGAAATACTGAACTATTTTAAAATTCTGATTTTTTTAAACTACTTTAGCATCCTCTTAGGAACACAGTCATGGGGATTCTCAATAAATAGGGATTTCTGAGTGGATTTTATTTTTCAAAGAATCACAGCAGTTAAATTAGAAATTTATCAAAGATTTAAGCTAAATACCAGCCAACATGAGTAACTCCCTAACACTGAAGGTCTTGCTCTTCATGATCCTTCGAAAGCACAACTGGAGAACTTTTTATTCTTTCACTGGAATTATTTTAATGCATAAGACATAGAATAAATGTTTTCTGAAGGAGGACTCATCAGTGTTGTTCAATCAGGATAAATGTGCAACAATCCATAGATCCAGACACAGCAAACAGCTTCTCAGGAGGTTTCATTTTCAAACCTTTTACACAGCCCAGCAATTACACAGATAAATTAACTATTTCTGGGCTGTTTGATTACCTTTTTTTTTTTTTTTTTTTTAATTATGGAAGTGGCTGGGTCTGTCAGTTTCCCCCCAAAAAGTGATTAACAAAAATGGCCCTGCCTGAATATTTTAGCTCACTCAGATTTCACCTGTCTGGAGTCCCACTGACAAACCAACAACTGGTCTTGGAAGGGTGAAACCAAATACAGCTCAGCTCATCTGCTCTGTCACATGCTGGGGCTTGTAATGCAGCTGATAATATCCTCAAATTGGAGAAACAGATTTGTCTGGCACCATCTTAAAATCAGACTGCCTTGCAGACCACGCCAAGCCCAAACCTGTGCTGAGCTGGGACACACAAAGGGCTTCACAAATCTTTATAAAGTGGGGTTGGAAATGGGTGATCTCTGAGGTCTCTTCCAAGCCAACCTATTTTATGGTTCATTCTAGTTACCCACACAGAGGAAATGACACAGAAAAGCACAGACATGAATTATAGAAGCCCCCATCCACACTCAACCCCTCCGCACTTACCTGACTCCACGGCTTCTTTAACCATCACGGCGCAGTAGGGGTTAATCACCTCCCCCTGGGATGGCAGGTAAGGGCCACTGTCATAGTTGGACAAACCAATCCTCAGGAAGGGAGACATGACAAGTCCTGTGCCAAACAAGAGACAGGCAACTCTTGGGACAGAGTCTAAAACCTCCCCTGGTTCTGAGCAGCCCCTTATCTCCGTCGGGCAGCGCCGGCCGCTAGTTATCCATCCAGCTGGAGCCTCTCTGCCTGCCTTCCACCGACTGAGCCAGCACTGCTGGACGTGCCCAAGGTACTGGAACTCAGCTCTTGGCTTAAGCACGGAGCTGAACTCATCACAGGGCTGGGAAAACCCACAGGAGCAGCCCTGAGCACTGCTGACTTCACGCCGACCGCCGGGAACGAGGATGACAATGAACAGGAGTCACAAATCAGAGCTTGCTTGGCCTGGGATGAACCTCTGCTGCAACTGATGTTGAGTCACATCAAGAACCTGAATGCTATGGGCGTAGAGAAGTGTTTGGGAATACTGTTGGAAGCCTGCAAGCTGAATGTGAAACTGTGAAATAACTGTGCACTATTTATATACAGCATGGGAAGGAGCTCAGGCATTCCTGGGTGCTGAACCATATTCACAAGTGAAGCTATAAAGAGAAAGTTCAGCTCATGTGAACCACACTGTATAGACAGTGAAACAAAATACCCCACCAGAAAAAACAGCACCTCAGGATTTATTTTAAGCAGCTGAGAATAGAAACAAATACAATCAAGATGCCAGGAAACACTACAAAACCTTTGGGTTGAAACACTACAAAACTTGCTCTGCAAGGTCTTTCAAAGCCTTCAGAGAGAACATTTAGTGAAACCAGAAATTATTAACTGTTGTAGCTAGTGCCCATAATTTTACCATCTGGGCCCAAAACTGGGATTTACCACCCAACTTTTGTCTCATCACCTGAGCCTGTCATTCCTGGCTTCTCCTCCAGCCAATGAGGAGCAAGAGGCACTTTGGACTCAGCTGCAGATGTCTGTCTTGGACCACCAGAGTTAAAAGCCATCAGTGCTATCACCAGCTGCTATCTGTCAAATATATTGACAAGGACACATTGTTCAAGCACCACAGCAAAAGGATGAATGACTTGTGGTGTGGGATGCAGCCAAGTCTCTTCTGCATTGTACACATAAAAATGATCTTTGTGAAGGGAAGCTTCTCTAGCCTCACTTGGAAGAAGTTCCATGTTTTTTGCTGGGAATAGCATTTTCTTACCTGCAAATGGTATTTTCCTGACAGACAAGTTCAGTCTCTGAGAGGGGCTTCTCTTTTCATCACTGCTGTGGACAACATGGAAAGGTTTTTTTCAGCTGAGTGAATATCTGCTCCTCTGGTCAGGCTGACTTCAAAACCTTCCTCTCTGTTCAAGGACACAGGAGGCAAGACCATCAAGGAGAGAGGAGAACTTGAGGAATCAAGATGTAGCCCTTTGCTTGAGTGTCTTCCCTCTTCCCCAGCAGTGTGGAGTGATGAGTTTCCATCAGCCCCTCGTGCAAAACTCTGGGGCTGCTACAAAACCCAGAACAACTTTCTGTCAGCACATGGCCAGGCTGAGGTTGTTATTCCACCTGTATCCTGGATCTGATGAGATCTTCTCCTTCCTCCTGTTTCATAAAACAAAAGACAAACTGCTGCAGTTATTGCTGGGACTGGAACACCAAATCTTCTGGCTGAGCATTCACAAGCACTGAGTATTCACATTCCAACATTTTCTCACACAGATGGCTCATGAAGCCAACCGTCCGTGTTCTCTGACAAAGAACTTGCCTTCCCAGAAGGTTTCCCTAAATTTACTACTCTACATCAGGCTAATTTATACAATAAACAGCATCTGAACATTCTCATTCCCATTTGAGCTCCTGGTTGTGTAAGCCAACAATCAGGCTGAGTTTTCAGGAAAACAGCAAAAAAGTCACAAACTCTCTTGGATACTGCCCTTAAGAGAGAAGAAAACCATCAGGGTCCTGTGACTCATGTCTGTTGTGTATCTCCAGGAATGCAGAGGGCATGGATCTCTGCATGTGGCATTGCCCTCGACCAGGAAAACATCAGAGCTTCTGCAAAGTCCCAAAAGCTGGGAAAGGCAAAGCACCAGGTGGGGCTGGATGCAGGAAATCAGGTCAATCCTGTTCCCCTCTGGATGACGGCAGCATCTCTGCAGGAGGTTTCACATCAGCCAAGTGCCTGATGAAGCTGCTTTGGAGAGCCACTTGCATTTAGATAGATCCTCAAGCACAGCTAGACCTGTGGCACTGCAGAGAAGTGCAGTGAGTGGTTTGTGAGTGCTCCATGGCAAGAAAAGGCTGAAAGCTCTGCCTCAACTGTCAGAAGCAGAGAAACCTGATCAAATTAAGAAGGGAAAAAATCTCTTCAATGGAAAGAAATAGATATACACTTAAAATATATATATATATATTTTTCCCCTCTCTGTGTGATGCAGACATGTATTATTACTTAGACATTTCCTTTGTTTCAAAAAACAAGAAGGCAAAAGGAAAAAACAAATCAAAGGGTCTCTGGCAGCAGAGATAAAGTCCAAGGAGCTGTATATTCTGTAGCATCAGTGTGGAAAGCTAAAGATGGGCAAAGACTAAAACCAACAGCCCAAACATCTTAATTGTACCTCTGTGTGTGAACAGAAATGTCCTCTCTGTCTCCACCATACTCCACCATTTCTGGTCACTGCTGGGCAAGAGGAAATTATGATTCTCTTCCAAATCCCAAATTCCTACACCTCTGGCTTTAGGAACCTGTTGTTCCACAAGCAGGAGCAGGAGGAAGTGCAAGGGGTCAAGCATTCCCTTACCAGGACTTTCCAAATTCACCTTTAAAAGCTCAGAGTGGCAGTCAGCATTATTAGTCAGTGTGTTGGGCATCTAAGAACATGAATGTTGCTAAAAGAATCCAAAGATATTTTGATGGCTCCTCAGCAGTAAAATGTGGCGACGCTATTGACTCAGGTGCTAAAGAAATAAAATTAGGACTAAATGTTTGAGCTGCCATTCATCACACTTCAATTAAATCAACGTATCCACAACAGAGGTAGAACTGTGAAAGCATCTTGTCCTGCTAAATACTCTTATTACTGCTCCAAAAATCACAGCTTGGATGTGCCACAAGACACCTGCTCAGGTCTGTGGATCAGCTCCCTGAGCAGTGGCATTTAAAAATTTCCTTCATCTAAAATTCTGGATGTTCCCTCCCTCCCCTCCAGTGCAACTCTTCACTTTGGCTCTCTGCAACCAAGCACCTCCTGATCAGGTATCCCAGAGATGTTGTGGAATCTTCACTCTTGAAATATTAAAAAACCATCTGGGCATGATCCAGGGCAGCTCCTGGTGTCCCTGCTTGGGCGGGAGGGGGGGACAAGAAGAGGTCACTTCAAAGCTCAAGGTTTGAAACTCAGGAGGTTCTGTGGAGACACAGGGGGATAGATCTCACCAAGACCCAGATGTCTGCAGCACCTGCATCCCCATGTCAGGCAGTCCCCTGGGCTCCTGAGAGAGGAACAGGGGGAAATTGGCACCCTCAGCTCCTGAGCTGGAGCCACCAATGTGAGATTTCCCTCCTTTGAGAGCCAATGGGGATACCTGGGGATGATCTGTTCACAAATCTTCACTGCAAGGTTTAGTTTTGGTCAGATTCCTCAAACCATGAAATTTTAATTGATCCCTTCAGTGTATCAAATTTGAGACTTGCTCTGGGACTTCACATAAACCAATTATTGCAGGAGATGCTCTGCAGCCTCCAGCAAACAGGTGAGAACTTTCTACCAGCTGCAAAGCAAACAGTGGGTTTGGCACAGCAAGGGTCAGCACTGATAAACCACCAGCTGCATCCCCATGTCAGGCAGTCCCCTGGGCTCCTGAGAGAGGTACAGGGGGAAATTGGCACCCTCAGCTCCTGAGCTGGAACCACCAATGTGAGATCTCCCTCCTTTGAGAGCCAATGGGGATACCTGGGGCTGATCTGCTCAATTGAAGCACATTCATTCAAGATCTGGTTTTGATCAGGTTCCTCAAACGATTAAAATTTCAGTGGGTTTGGCACAGCAAGAGCCAGCACAGATAAACCAACAGCTGCCCTCCTAAGCCTTGCAAAGGCTGGCTCAAGCTTGCTAAAACCAGAGTTTACTGCTGTACCAGCCTCGTGTGAGCACTCTGCTCTGGGGTGGATTTCTTTACCCTGCCCAATAAATCAGACAGATAACTGGTTTCCTGCTTTTCTCTCTTTTCTCCCACTGTCTCTCCTGAAACCACCTTGGCTTTGGCCCAAACATCTGTTTTCCAGGTCAGATTTCCAGTGTTTGCCACTCCAGGACTGCTGCTTGGCTGGCATCCATGGCCATAAACAATTAAGCAACAGCTCAGCTCCAGCACGGCTCTCTGCAATAGCAGCAGTTTAATTTAACACCACCAACAGCTGCACTGGATATGGAGAGTGTCTGCTTAATTTCCCAGTGGAAAGGATCCTGGGAGGCATCTGGAAACCAAGGATGAAATGCAGCTTTCTGTAAGAGGCCACCTGCAACCTCTCCTACAGTGAAACCTTAAACACAGCCTAACTGGGGTTCAGCAATGCTGCGCCCCACTTTGCTGGCACTGGGGAGCTCTGCCCACTCTGGAGAATAATGAAACATATGGAAACCATTCCCAGATGATATTAGGAAGTAATAAACTCTTTTAGCATCCTTAATCAATTGTGGTTAAGTAGGGAGGAAGAAATGAGTTCCTGCTCCCAGTCAGCAGAAGATCTGGATGCAGGACAGCTGCCTGGGATGGGATTTGTGCTTCTGCCTTTCACTGACTGAAAATGGATGCATGTATGACACAGTAAAGATGGCAATTTACTGAACAACGGCCAGCTGAAAAGGGAAATATTTCTGGATTTGAGATGCTGCCTTCCGAATATCATCAAACTCTCATTTTCTCAAGGTCACAGGGAACATTTCCAGCTCTCTCTCTTTTTAGGGAAAACTGCTTGCAAAACGAGTTCATAATCTCCAGATCAGCATCACTAAGAGAGAAAGGAGCCAGGAGTTATAGCTGGAGGGTATGAACTTTCCTTCACCCCCTTTCCAAGGCATCTCCCAGCAAAAAGGCAGGTCCTGACCCTGCAGAGATGTGTGTGTAAGGCTGCTGGAGACCTGCACATGACCATTACACACCCCAAAGCCTTCTGCAGATTTCAAGAGCAGCCCTGAACACCAGCAGGGATGGCTGAAATCCCTTTCTCCATCCCCTAACTCCTCATATCCCACAGAGCAAACAGGAGGGAATGGGGGTCTAAATAACTCCCCTGAGTGACTCCTTTTGGGTGCCCCTATCAGCTGCTATTTCAAAGGAGATCACACCAGCCTGCTCATGAAGGAGGAAGTGCAGAACCCCTCTGGGTGCCATCCAGCATTTCTCACACTTTCCTTTTGCAAGGATGTGGATCAAAGGAGGGAAAGGAGGGGAAGCTGCAGAGCCCTTTGATTTTCCCTCTCTCTGCTCTCAACCACCCCATCTTCAACAAAGGCAGAGGAGGGAGAGAGTGAGGCAAGCCAGGACCAGCAGTCTCTGATGGGATTGGTACAATACCAGACTCCCAAACTTCCCAAAGCTTCCTGGAACCACTTGATTTCACAACAGAGCTGGTGCTCCCCACACAAACCCTTTCCCATCACTCGCAGAAGACCTGGGCAAAGAATTTCTTCCCCCCCTGGAAATGAGGCTTGCAGGCTTTTCTAGGAGAAGGGTCAGGGATGGACATTTCTCTTTAAAACCCTCTGGGGTGTCTTGTGAAGCTGTGTTTGGAGGGAGTGGTGTGTATTGGTAACAGGATCTATCTCCTACATACACCCTACAAATTCTGGACTTTGCTGAGCTCAGGGGTTTTCTTTTGTTGCATTTGTGGTGCACAAGACAAGAATGGAAGCTCAAGTCTATCTTCAGATCTCAAACATGATTAAACCACAGTGGAGTTAACACATGTGAACAGATTTACAGCTGTAGAAGGGCTGGTGTCCCTCCCACTGGGGAACTGCAGGAATAGCTGCTGGGAATGCCAGTGGTCACTACATTCATCCATGGATCTAGGATGGAATCATCAACCTCTCTAGGGACACATGTGTAGCTGGGCCTTAAAACCAGGGAATTTGTGCTTTGCTATCCCCTTGGGTCTCACACAACAATTCCTTCAACCAAGGATTTTCTCAGCTTTTCACCCCCTGCCAGGCTGCAGCTTCCCAATCTCCTCCAGCACAGCCTGATGTCCCTTCAGAGCAGATTTCTGTAAAGGAACCTTTCTTTTCTCTGCTTGAACAGCGAGTTTGCAGCTGCATCCACCCCCTGTTCTGACTGACCCTGCAGGGATGTGGGGCCTGTCCTAAGCAGGAGTGGTGATGATGATGATGATGATGATGATGATGATGATGATGATGATGATGATGGTGGGGGGGTGGTGTGCAGCAACTGCCTTTTGGTTGGGATAAAGAGGCTGGGAATTCCTAGCCTGGCTGCCTGTGAAGAGATTAAAGGTGGATTCACAAGAATGTACAGAGACAACTGCCCTGCACACACGGGCTGCCAGCCCAGCTCCCAGAACACCCAGGACAGAGATATAAACCTCTCCAGGGGTGCATCTTCCCCTCCTAAAGAGGGCACCTCAAACAAAGCCAAGCCCATCCTGGAACTGCTGTTCCTGCCCCATGGTTACACAGAGATGGCCAAGGTCAGTCCCAGCGTTCAGCTAGCCAGGGTAAAAGGACCCAGATTTTAGGGTTTGGTCCAGGAGCAGATGCATTCCTGTCTAACAGTGATGACAGCTTGGAGAGACAGTGAAAAACTGAAAAACATCTGGGGGAGGACCCCACACCAAAACCATGCACTCTGGAATGTGCTTAGAAATGGAAAAAGGGTCCAGTGCACAGGAACAGCCCTGAGCCCTTTTCAATTTGCTCATAGAGGATACAAATTCTTACACCAGAAGGAGAATCTCTCTCAGACATGCCTTTTGTTTTCCAGCAGAAAATGTGAATTTGTCTACCTTGACAGGGTGCTTAAAGCTGAAACTTTTGTTATTTGTGCAATCTGGAAAGAGAAGCAGAGCAGACCCACAAAATCTTTATTTGGATTAAACCCCTCCAGGTCCTGTCCCTCAAGCCAGGTCAGATCCCTTTTTTCTCCTCACATTTAATGAACTTTTGTCATGTGTGGTCCTGAAACAAAGCAATCTTTCTCACTTGTACTCTTGGAAAAATGCCCAGCTATCCAGTTTATTCTCCTTTGTAAAACTTTTATTTTTATTTTGTGCATTTTTGAGGTCCAGTGTATTAAAAGCAACTTGTCAGTTTTGCTTCCTTATTTTCCTGGAAAACTTATGGTTAATTTATTTTCCTGTATCACTTAATTTCTGTAACACTTGGACCACACAAGCTCAAAAGAAATGTTTTCAAACTTATTATCCCTATTGTACTTATCGATAAATTTTATTACTATATTTTCAGGTTTTAATTGTCTGATAACAAGCAATGACCAAAGCAGAAGTGGCAGAGCACTGTTTAAAAAACACCGAACACAAAATTCTTTCAGGAGCTTTTCAATGTAATGAGGGAAATAAAAATTATGAGATGCATGCTACAATATGTCCTTTCCTTTTGCTCCTCTTGTTCATTAGCACAGCAATTTCTCTATTTCTGCATGATTTTGGCACTGGTTCACAGATTTCTTGCTCTGGCCTTTTGGGTGTTTTTTGGTGCTTTTTTTAATGACACAGGTGGAGTGTTCCTTAAATACTTCACCATCTTGTACCAGGATGTTTTTTAATGCACTGACTTCCTGCCAGTGCCAGCATCTGCACCTATTTTTTCATTTTCTTTCTCTTAAAAAACAAAGAAAAAAATCCCAAAGAGGGGTACAGACTTAAGAACATCCTTCCTTGTGCAGGCACAGTTTCATGCTGTGATGAACCTAATTCAGCACTGGAGGTGTTTAAGGTCTTTGTTTAATCCAGAAATCTGCTCAGGGCATTTGGACCCTGGATTACAGAAATGTTGGGCTGGAAAAGAGCATTTCACTCACCCCTCAGACTGTGCCCACCCCACCCTTGAGGTATCTGTCAGCAGTGAAGCTTCTCCTGGGCTTGGTGTTACCACACACTCCTCAAAAAATGGGCAAATTTGTCACAAGAGACTCAGATCATAACTGGAGTCCACACTGCACATGCACACCTGATTTCTGTGTGACAATGTGGGATTTGGAGATGTAGGCCAGGTTGGATGGGGCTTGGAGCACCCTGGGGCAGTGGAAGGTGTCCTTGCCCATGGCAGGGGCTTGGAATGAGATGATCTTTAAGGTCCCTCCCACCCCAGACCATTCTATAATTGTTTGTATTTTAGGAAACTAATTTTGATCTAGGATTGTGCCATGTTTCTCCAGAGCTTGCACCATCATTTAAAGAAAATCACTGTTTCCTCCTCACTCCTCTGCAGCACTGGCATTTGTGCTTTGCTATCTCCTTGGGGTATGTTTTTTTATCAAGCTCAGCAGATAGGAACTGCAAAAAGATGATCCAGATCATTCATTTTAGGCACCCCAACCCCACGAGCCCAGCTCTGGTGCACAGCCCTCAGCTGCCTCCTCCTTGCTTGAAATGCTCCCAGGAACTCTGCAGTGACCTCTGCTCCTCTGAGCACCTGGCACAACTCCCATTTCACAGTGAACACACCAGGGGGAACTCAGGTAATCCAGCCCTTTCCACCCCTTTGAAACTCCATGTTTACTCTGCTAAATATGATTACATAAATACATGTCAGAATCAGAAACCTTTCTTTTGCACAGCAGATGCTGGCAGATCTACAGTTTCTGCCTTCACTCTCTGCTCCATCAGTTTTTGCTGCCATGGCTTCACCACAATCACCCCCAGTTTGTTGTTGTTGCTGCTCCCATCAATTTCAGGTGCCACATCTGTGCCATCTCTTGTCAGCACCATCCCAACTCCACCTTCTGTGTCCTTCCAATGCCTCTGGACTCCAGCCACCTCCTTAAATAAACTCTGATATAACATTTCCTCTTCTTCAGTCATATTCAATTTAAATTTAAATTTAAAACTGCACTTCTACTTAAATAAAGAAGCTCTGGCTCCAGTTATGCTGAAAGTCCCCTTCCCATTTATATTTTGGTGTCCAATTCTCAGTGTCAGAGCTCCAGATCAGTTCCTGGGACACCTTCCAGCTCTCCATATCTTCCCACTCCACTCACCATTTAACTCACATCAACTTTATCATTTCCCCACCAGTTTCTTTCTCTGCTTCTGCCCTCAGCTATCTCCCTGACTGGGAGGGATATAGCACACACACAGTGGGATGAAGAATAAAATATAAAACACAGAGAAAATTGATGGCGAGAATCAGGTTTTGGGGGCTGTTTAGTTGTTGTTGTTTTAGTTTCTAATTTAGTTTCTGGGGTTTTTGTTTTGTTTTTTTTATATCACCATATGGCTGCTTAAGCAAACCTTCATGAGTTCACCTTCCACACTGTGAGAAAAGTGAAATCACGAACATGCAGACAATATCTGCTTCACCTCAGCAGTGCAGGGCACAGGGAATGTGCTGCTCCTCCTCACAGACCACTGGCCACAGAAAAGCTCAGTCACACACCCAGATGTGTGTGTGACACTCACAAAATCCCAAACTGGGGCACACTGAAGGGCCCTTCCCTCTCCTCTTCCCCCAACTAACCAATTCCTGACGCCCAGCTTTGGACATTCGCTCTGCCACCTCCTCTATGCACACTTGCATGTGTTCTGTTCACCCCAGGCCCCTCCACAAACAGCAGAAAGAAAGAGATCTGCTGGGTTTTCAGTTTCCATTATCTCCATCTTGCTGACTGAAATGGGTCAAATGCCTGGCGACCTCAAATGCCTCCTTCCCCCAGGGCTGGGGGAAGCCTGGCTCAGGTGGAGGTGTGTGTCTGATACCCCAGCTTCTGACACCAGAGGGGATGGCTCTCACCTGCCAGAAGCTCAGTTAATTCAGGGATCAGCTTATGGGTGTTTTTTCTGCATTGAAACCCCAGGAGCTAAAAAAAAAAACAAAAACAAAAAAACAACAGGATGGTTTACAACTCTCCCTAAGTACAACAGACTGAATCAAAATGCTCTGAAACCTGTATTTACTTTTCATGAGGTTTGAATCTGGTCTATAAATAAGGCAGAAGGACAATGCTAATGACTAGGAACTGGGAAAACTGACAGAAGCTGTATAATTGAATTTTCTAATGAAGAGATTTGGTGAAAGCACCATCCCTTCCAATTTCACTACAAAACACATTGCAGAGAATCACCTCATTGTGATGGAGGGGGACAGGGAGAAAAAGGGCTGTCCTCTGGAGTTTTTATTGGCTTAACCAATGTTTTAATTGTTTGAATAACAATGTCTGTAGCTGTCCTGACACCCTCCCCTGGCATGAGGGGGAGGAGGGACAGGGCAGCTGAAAACGGAAGCTGGAGGATGAACATTTTTTACTATTTCACCCATGTTGTAAATCAAAACATAAATAGCAAGTGTTACTGTAAGGGTGGGAGGGGAAAACCTGGCTAAATTCAGCCCTCAGCACATGCAAAATCCTTCCAGACAAGCAGCAGTGCCTCCCACAGCTGCACTTGTCTCTGTTTTCCATGGATAACCTTTTCCCAATCCCATTCACAAGTCGGAGCAGATCTCCGCAAGCCTCAGCTGCTCTTTCTGCTCTTGACATGTCAGCCCCAAAACGCCTCCCCTCTCACTCAGGCTCTCCCCCCACCTCAGCTGTCCCTGATTTTGCTGCTGATTTAGGTGAGGAAGAGGAGCAGCCTCACCAGCACACTGAAACTGCACAGCAAAGTGAAACGACCACATCAAAAACCTCCTCTGAAGAAAATGCTCAGATCCAAGTGAAAAATTCACCATGTGTAAGCTTAGATATGAAACAAAACAGAAGTTAAGCTTCTGTTCCCAGCACAGTCTGGAGTCAGGTTCTTGGGGATTTATGGCAGTGAGTGATCCCAAATTTTGGCCCCTATGGGAAGGTGGCAGCCATCCTGCTGCTGGCTGTGGTGTCCCTGAGCATCCCTGGGGATTGTTATTTTGTTATCTGCTGTTTACAAAATCATTAAAAAGGTCATTAAAAGACCCAGCTGAATCAGGGCTTCACTTGTACCAAGGCAAAGCTGTGACACACCTGGTTCAGGAAATTATTTGAGAGTGTGTGATCTCCTTCCCCATCCCTGGAGGGGTTCCAGACCAGGATCTGAGCAACCTGGACCAGTGGAAGGTGTCCTTGACCATGGCAGGGGGGTTGGAACAGTCTTTAAGAAGCCTCCCACCCCAAACCATTCTGTGATTCAATGATTCTATGACAATTCTGCTGCCACTCCCTAGCAATTCTGTCTCTTTTACTTTTTTGGGGCTTTTTAAGGGTTAAAAAATAAAATTAAGGTCACATATCTGGGCAGTTTGTATAGATTAGGGCCCCTCCAACAGTCATTTAGCCCAAATGAGGCAACTGCTGTTGTGTGTTTGATCCCAAGGACAGAACTGGGTACAAAGTGATGAGTTACTGCATCAATGAGGACAGGCAGAGATAAAATATCCCCCACTAAACCCAAGAAAAACCTTGCTGTCAGCCCAGAGCTAGGAGTACATTTGTCAGAAGGGTTCCTTACTCACAAAAAACCTCCAGAATAACTTCACAAAACAACTCAGCCAAAGCCCTACAACCAGTCTGCTTTGAGAATCCTCTTCCACACTCAATCCCTGCATGCCTGAGATGAGCTACACCAAACCCACACTCAGCAAATGGGGGCATTGACAGTGGTGGGACAGCCCTTCTCCTTGTTGGGATGGACTGGGTTTATTTGCTTGTCCAGAATTCTGTGCTGCAATGACATCTGAGGCAGGAATTGCTCTTCCTGGCCTGGGTGGGGGGCTGCCCTGCAGTAAAATACCCCAGTGTGATGACAGAGGAGGAATCTATGCTTGATTTAAAGCTGTTCTTCAGGGTTTAAGCTCACTGCTGTACTCTTCCTGCATCTTCCAAATGCCTCATACGGCACAGAATCATAGAATGGCTTGGGTTGGAGAAGATCTTAAAGATCACTTGCCATGGGCAGGGACACTTTGGACTAGAGCAGGTTGCTCCTGATCCCCCACTGCTTCATCAGCCATAACTTTACCACCAAAGCCCTTCAGTACACGTGCCAGACCTCAACATCTTGGGGCTTCTGCTGGGCACTGTAACCCCAAGAAACGTTAGAAAGTCTCTTTTCCCAGCCCAGTGCTCGAATAAGGAGTCAGAACTCTTCAGTTCTCATTCTCAAGGCTGTTTATTGTTTCTTATCCTATAAAATTCTCCTGTCCAGCTGAGGTCCACTCAGCAAGACAGTCAGAGGCACTCTGCTTGCCCTGGGATGGTTTTATCTTTTTATACTAAAAACTACATGTACAATGTTTACAATGACTTTCCAATACCTATCACCCATGTTAGACAGTGAGTTTCTATTCTAAACCAATCCAAAAGTGCCAACATCACAGCAGAAGATGGAGGCCAAGAAGAAGAAGGAGAAAGGCTGGACATGCTCAGATTCCTCCATCTTGCCCCTAGAACCCCCATTCTAAAAACCCTAAAAATCTATTTTTCACCCCATGATAAATTCAATCTCATTCTACTTAAACTGTTGTGGCTTGCAGATCTCATACAAGGTTGGTATTTGCTCCATGGGTCATAATCAAAATCTCAGGGGCATCTTGGGCTCTGTGCCAGGGTCTCTGAGCCCCCTGGCAGGGGTCTTGGCAGTCCAGGACAGCCAGAGGGATGTCCTGAATTCCAACATAAACACAGCTGAATCTATACCTTAAACCTTCATCCTTCTGCAGGAGAGAGGCCTGCATGAGCTCTTCCAGCCCCACACACTCCTCTCACCACAGACTTATCTTATACCCACCTCCTTACCATCTTCTTCTCAGTTTTGTTTTTTTTTTTTTTCCACTCAGGTGTTTTCCTGCCTCAGATTGCAGTTCTGATGAGTCTGAGGTCTAGATCACCTCCTCTTAGGTCTAGATGACCTCCTCAGCTCAGGGTCCATTTCTGCAGGCACACTCACACCCTCTCCCAAGTTACTACCAATGTCTGAGATCACCTTTCCAAACATCATTTTCCTGCCTTTCTAAATGATGAAATCCATGGGCAGCAGGTGGTGAGAAGTGCTTTTTGTTGCCACAGAAAATTCTGGCACGCATAAAGAATTACTTTCTTTCAACTAAAAAAATTTGGGTATTTTCTGAAGCAAAGTGATGGGTTTTGCTGTAGGGTCTGAAATATTTTGATAAAGCAAATTAATCATAATGACTCATCCCTAAGCCACATATCCTCATTCTCTCTGCCAACCAGATTTATCCACAGATCCACATCTTCCCTGATCACTATTGCCATGGACACTGGAGACAGAGCCAACACCTTTCTGCACCACATGAAGATGTCATGCTGCCCTTTGCAGGAAACAACTGAATGGAAATGCACAGATCATCCTGAACTAAATTCCTACAAGACACAATAACAGTTCAGAATCAAAACATCTTTGTTGTGGACCAAAATATTTTCCATTAAAAAACTTTAAAAAAAAACTTGACCATCTTCAGTGCTTTGGAAAGGAAAGCTCCTCCATTCCTCTTGTCCTCCAAAGCCATTTCAGTCTGTAAACCCTGATGCTTCCAGCTTGGATCCTGCTGTTGGAACACTTCACCAGGGAGCAGATCAGTGTGCCCAGGAAGAGCTGGAATCTTGCTACACACAAGGCTGCAACACCTCCCCTTTGTTTCCATCCCCTTCTTTCAACTTTTCTACTTCCTGATGTACCATTATCTGTGCTAAGTTTGCTTTCACTCATACACGTTGTATGTAAGAATATATATGTTTATAGAAATAATTTATTTTTATGGATTCATGTGTGGTCTCATCCCCCTCTCCTGTCAAGGCAGTTTTAATTATGGGAACAGTCCTCCCACTGACATGTTTGCTGATGATTATCATGTGATAAAAGTTTTTTAATGCCATTTTAGGATTTCTTTAAGTATCATGGAAGATGTTCTAACTTTCTCCTCTAGACGTCACATCAAATACTTTCCTTTAACTCTCCATGGTCTGCTAACCTTGGATGAAAACTGATCTTCTTCATCACTCTGGGCTCCCTGCCTATGCCAGGAGGTGATATTTTGGTAAATGAATGCAGATTTCTCATTAAGAAATGTCTGAGGCCAGGTTGAGCTGGTCTAGTGGAAGGTGTCCCTGCCCATGGCAGGGGATGGAACTGGATGACCTTTAAGGTCCCTTCTGACCCAAACCATTCTGTGATCTATGATTCTAACAGAATTGGGCACAACATCATCCATGGACGGGCCCAACATCCATCACCTCCCTCTCCTCACTTGTTTATCAACCAGAAACATTTTTGTCTTTTAGCACTGGTATTTCCTATGCAAATGCTCTGGCTATTTTTATTTCCTGCAGATAAGTAGGATGGTCAGGAAAGGAGGACACACTGCTCCACAATGAATGCCAAGCAAATTAAATGCTGTAACAATTGAGGCAG
>WBNP01001303.1:0-27542 GCA_013401095.1 Passerina amoena
TGCGTGCGTATGCCGGGCTGTCTTCACGGCACGTGCCACCAGCCTTGGCAGTGCATCTGTCACTCTGGCTGGGCTGGCAAGTTCTGTGACAAAGGTGAGTCGTGGGCTCGACATCCCTGCCTCTGGTGCCCAGCACACCCTCATGGTCATGTCATCCAGCGTAGCCAGAAGCCACCTGGTAGATGCCATTTTGGCTGCCTGGGAGATGGGATGTTGCCTGGCAGCCACAGCTGGGACCATTCCCTTCCTGCAAGAGAGGTCAGACTGCTGTCACTTGTTCCCTGGCTGTATGGCAAGAGCTGGCATGACACTGGCCAGCCTCAGGAAATGGAGCAGATGAACTCATTGCATTTCCCATGCTGCACCAGGATTCCAAGCAGCATCCCCTGCTTTTCCCAAGGCTTCCTGCCATCAGCAGGTGGCTGGGGGATTCCCCTTCTCCATCCCCAGGGACTTGTCTGTACCAGGGGGTCTCCACTGGTCAGACAGTTGGCATGCACTGCATCTTCACAACCACACAGGCACTACACTTCTGTTGCCGCATGTGCCTGTTGGAGGGAAGAAGAGAGAAGCTCCTGCCATTTCTCCATCCCCAGGGGGTTTGGTGGGTTGTGTTTGCACTGAGTTGGTCACATCAACTCTCTTGTCTCCCTGATTCACACAATTTTTTTTCCCCTCAGACATACACATCTGTGAACATCAGTCCCCCTGCCAGAACGGGGCACAGTGCATCTACGATCGAGATGGGGAGTATTCCTGCCTGTGTCCAGAAGGTTTCCACGGGAAGGACTGTGAGATGAAGACAGGGCCATGTGAGAAGGCAGGGTGAGACACTGCAGTGAGATTACAGACAGCATTAATTTTGGGTCACACACTGCCAAGTGGAGGCCCAGCTTGGCTCGTTATCTGTGAATTTCCATGCAATAATGGAGTCAAGCCAAAATCACCTTTGGCTTTGGTTTAGCAGCATGCAGTGCATGGTTCCACCAGGGTAAGGGCTTTGTTGCAATCTGAACAGATTCCTGTCCCTGCTGTAGGAGGACAGGAATCTGTTCATCATGCCTGGGACATCTATCTCCCAGGCAGCCAAACTGCTGTAGCATGGTGAGCTAACATCCATGATGCCTTTGGGGAGCATCAGGAGGGCATGTTTCCTCTTCAGGTCATTTGGCTGAAGACCTTCCCTGGTGGGTGGCGGGCCTGTGCACAGCCACAGCCTTTGAGGAGGTCCCACGGCCTCTCTCTCAAGGAGACAGAAACTCCCACCCAGTCTTCTCCTAGAGATAGCTGCCCCCACGGAGAGAGCTGGACACACTGACCATGCAAGCAGCTCTGTTTACCTCCCTGGGGTGCGGGAAGCTGCTTGGTCTCCAGGGCCATGACCTATCCTTGCTCTCTCCAAACAGATCTCCATGCAAGAATGGCGGGCAATGCCAAGACGAAAATGGCTTTGCCAGTAACTTCACCTGCCGGTGTCTGGCTGGCTTTGTGGGGGCTCTCTGTGAGCATGACGTGGACGACTGCCTGATGCGCCCCTGTGCCAACGGGGCCACCTGCCACGACGGCGTCAACCGCTTCTCCTGCCAGTGCCAGGTGGGCTTTGAGGGGCGTTTCTGCACCATCAACATCAACGACTGCGCCAGCCAGCCGTGCAAAAATGGGGCAAAGTGCTATGACCGCATCAATGACTATGACTGCTTGTGTCCTGACCGTTTCACTGGCAAGACCTGTGAGATCTCCGTCCCTGAGCCCACCTGGTCTCCTCCCCACCACTCTGCAAACCATGAGAATGCTGGAGGTGTGAAAAGCACCACTAGTGAGATGCCGGGGGTGACGCAGCCAGAGCCCATCAGGACTGTGGTCACAGGGCGGCGTGTGGCCAACCACAGTGAGAAGGAGCCGGGGGGAGGGTTGTTGAAAATCTCTGTGAAGGAGGTGGTGACCCAAAGGGACTCAGGGCTGAGTGAAGCCCAGCTGGTGACAGTGCTGGTGTTTGGGGCGCTGACAGCAGTGCTGGTCCTCATCACTGTCCTGCTAATGCTGAGGAACTGGCAGAGAGGCCGTCAAAGGTCGAACTGGTGCCAAAGCCCTTCTCAGGCTGCAAGAAAGCTCCAAGACCAGGAGTGTCAGGTGGGCATGCTCAACACCATCTTGATTGAGCCAAGGAAGACCACAGAGCTGTGAGCTGCGAGGACTCTGAACCAGGCCCTGGCAGTCATCGTCCTGGCAAACCCCTTGAACTGCGCCCTGCAGAGCCACACCGGCACCCACTGGGCAGCGGAGAAGGGCTCCCAGGGCAGCAAACACGTCAACAAAACCCTGGGTGTTGAGCATTGGTGTGATGGCCCTGCCTGGGTCTGAGCTGTCTCCTGTCTGGCTGGCTCAGCTGCCACCCATGGCATTTGAAGGCAGGGCTGTGTTGGGGCAGCCGTGCAGGGGAGCAGTGGTGCGCTGCCTGCAGCAGCCCGTGCCACACAGGCACCGCTGTCATCTGATCCAGCTCTCAGAAACAGGACAGGTAGTGCTGAGCAGGGCACAGCCCTCCTGCAAGCCCAAATACTGCCAGACCCTTTGTAACTCCTCTCTGTGACTCCTGCAAGCCCAAATACTGCCAGACCCTTTGTAACTCCTCTCTGAGAAGGGGATTTATCCTCATTTCTGCTGGTTTGGGGTGCTTCTTCTGGGGCCTTTTATACAGTTGTGGCTGCATGGGTCTCCCCGCCACAGTATGGGGTAATTCCTGGCTGTTTCTGGAGGCTGTCATTTCAGATGCCATGTCCCTAGGGAGTGAGCAAACACCCTTGCTTCCTGGCCTTGTGGTTCTGTGAGCCCGTTCAAAGAGACTTCAAAAATCATTTCAGGTCTCATGCCCTTATTCTTCCCTGGCTGATGCACCCTCCTCTTGCTGTCAGACTTGGGGGTTACAGACGTGTTCCATACTTTCCTCCTGATAATCCAGGAGTCTCTCTTTCTCACTTACTAAGCCGTCCTTTCTGGTCTGGCCACAAATGACCAAGATCCTTTGCCTCTGCAATGTGCACTTCTGCCTCACTATTTGCTCTCCTCTGGGCCTGAGCTGGTCCTTCTCATATGTCCTCATAGGTGAAGCTGGAGATGGACAAGGCTGTGCTGTGGCTGGTTCAGGAGCAATACAGGATCCAGGTCCTCCTTTCCTCTCCCATTCACTCTGAGGCAGGCAGCTGGCTCTAACCTCAAATCAGTCACTGCAGCGTTTCTCGATACAACAAGGGCTGAACTCCCCACAGTGGATGTGAGCCTGGCATGAACATAGGAAGCAGACACAAAAGTGCCTTCTCCACCATTGCTAAAGCATGGCTGAGAGGCAGCAGATGGTCAGGTGTCTTAGCCTTTGTACAAGATCTCTTCCTGCCTGTGCTGGTCTGGTGTGCAACAATCAGTGTCCCTCTCCTAGGACCAGGGATTTCTGTGCCTCCTCATGGGCCTGGATGGCTAAGCAGTGGGGCAAAACTCCCCACAGCCCAAACTTTACTACTGGCTTGTAGGGTTGCAGAGCTGGGTCCAAGGTGGTGTGAAGTGAGCCAAGAAGTGACTGCTCAGGCCAGGAGTGAGACCTGGGAGAGGGGACTGGGGCTTCATCAGAAAGATTATTTTTTTAATACATGGATGGATTATGTACCTTTATCAAATAAAACAAGTACAAGATCAGAAACAGTGTATCAGAGAATCATAAAACAATTTAGGTTGCAAGGGACCTCTGAACACCAACCTCCTGCTCTCAGCAGATCCAAGTAGATCAGGTTGCTCAGCAACTTGCTGAGTATCTCCATCACTTCCCTCAAGAATGCAAACCCAGACTGTGGCACAGGAGTTGTCCTGCCTTATTCTCCATCTGCAGGGATGGGGATGGCTCCTACAACTTCAGGGAAAGGAATGGCACCTACCCCTGGACAGCATAGCAAAGGTGTGGGCTAGGCATTCCTTTAAGAGTGTTGGGAAGAAGGAGTCCCAGGTGCCTATGGCAAAAGCAAGATCCTAAAACTGAAAGCAGCTGTGGGTTTTGTGCAGCTGGGAGCAGGGCAGGAGGGACAGAGAATTTCCCTTGGGGGTATGGTCTTCAAATAAACTAGCCTTAGAGGCCTTTAATGCAATTGCATTCTAGTCCCTGCAGGGAAAAGCCTTCTGCACTGAAAACCAGAGGAAAACTAGCAAGGTCCCTGGGTGCAGCCTTCTGGGCTTGGAAAAGCCTTCTGGGAATAGCAGAGGTAGGTACAGTTGCCTTCATGTAGAGAGGGCACCACTCTTGTATCTCATAAGGAAATAATTGTCTGGTGAGGAAAAGGGCCAAGGACTTGAATCAACAGCTTCACAGGATATTTCCACTTTATTTTACATTGCATATGTCAGGCTAAGTCTCAAACTAGGAGTTACTGATTCTTCGGTGAGTAGAAAATCCCTCTGTAATCTCAAAGGGAAGCCTTGGAGGGGAGCAGGATCCCACCAACCAGGCTTGCATAACTCTGAACAGCAGGTCACATCTTCCCTATTAAAGGAAAGGCCACAGTGCCACGCTCCTGTCCCTGAGGACACACAACTGCTGCCTGCAGGCAGAAGTAAGCCCATCCCTCACCTCAGCAGCTCATGGCCCTGGCAGGGACAGGGCTGGTGTCTGAGGTGTGAGGAATGCCAGGCACCCAGCTGGAAGGGCTGCCTGGGCTGAGCCCAGGAGGGAGATCATTGCTGCCTGCTGTGCAGGAGGTGCTGGAACAAGGAGCCATCTTTCTGGCTGAGGCGGGTGGGTGAATCCAGCTCTGCCACTCTCCCAGCCTGCATCACCAGCACACGGTCCGAGTCCAGGATGGTGTTCAGCCTGCGGACAATAAATGCCAGGACACACCTTGTCGGATCTGAGGAGAAGCTCTGGATACTGCTTCCCCTGCTGTTAAGGGCGGCCCAAGACATGGCCAGCATCAGGAGCTGTGCAGGATCTCCCTCTGCACTCAAGGCCACAGGGCAGTGCAGCTCCCCAGAGAGCCTCTGCTCACTGCTGAAGTGCAGCACCTCTTAGGAGAGCACAGTGATGCCTTCCAGCTGCTGGGCATGGCAGGGCACCAGGAGAACAGAGGGAAGTTCTGTGGGAGGAAGCTCAGGGCATGCCTGATTCTGGGGTTGCACAAAATGTCTCTATCCCCGCAGGGGTTAATGAGTTGCTTTATTTGCCCCAACATTTCCTCACCTTCCACCTCCCAAGGGCAGCAGAAATTGTGCATCAGCTGTTATTCCCCTGCAGTCTAGCATCTTTGCTTATGCTACTACCACCACCGGATTTGTACTTGCCAGACAGCCAATCACAGGACCCACTGCACACATATGTGCCCAGGTCTGCCAGCAGAGCAGCAACCTCTGGCTCTAGATAGGAAAGACAGGACAGCAGGAATGTTTTTGCACAGTCATGCACCATTCAGTGTGAAACTACAGCCCTGTGAAGCTGCAAATCGCAAGGAAGACACTACACAGAATTTGAGCAGGTAAAAGGCATTATGGAGTTCAAGACTGTGGTTACATGTTCATCTCCAAGAGAGTGCAGGCTGCAGCACTGGAAATGACTTGGAGGGGAAAGAGACAAGTACAGACTCACCTCCCATGCTCAGTTTTACCCAAAGCTGAATGGCATGGAAAAACCATGGATACAAATCAACCCCATCATCACCTCTCTCTCTTACTGCTCTCCCCCATTGCTCTTCAACCCAGTGGAAAAGGGGCTGGGGCCACCTTCAACTCAATCTTGCTGCTTTGCCTTCTGCCAGTCCTTCTTCTGCTGTTTCTCCTCTTTAATTACTCTCCCATCAAAGGTGGCCTCCCCACACCCAACCCAAACACACACCTCAGCCCACAGTGCCCTTGCACTTCTACTTTATTTATGCCTAACATCCCTAGTGTAGGAACCACATTCCCTTTACACCCCTCCTGCCTCCCTCCTACATCATGTATTTAACAAGACCCACTTGATTCACTTGCCAGGCCCAGCCCACCCTGCCTGTCATCCATCACTCCCACTCCTGTGCAGCAGGACACCAGCCCCTGCCACCTGCTCATTTGATTTTTATTTTTGTGGTAACCTCTGTGCTTTGAAAACACCCTCCACACAATTGCATAACCCTCCTCCAAACGCTCCTCCACTTGGCAAGAGTAAGAGCAGAGAACACCACCTAATGCTGATCCATCCCTTCTCTGCAGTATTCATGTTTTGCCCTCCTCCCTCTGGCTGCAACCATCCACCGATTCTAGTCTTAATCTCTCTGATGGGAGGCAATCACTGTCGTCCTGTCCTGCCTGGGCAGTGTCTATCTCGCTGGCATAAGGTGCAGGCTGGAACTAAAACTCGATTTTGGAAGACAGAACCATCCAGGAGCTGGCTGCAGCCCTTTGCTGCTGGCTGTCCTGCACTGCCCTCTACTGAGCCAGGGACACCTGCTCCTCCCCGGTCTCCACATTGCCTCTTTCCATAGGATAGTTCCTTCTCCATTACTACTTGCCCTGATGTGGCAGAACCACAAGAAACGATTCACCTGCCCTACCGATGCCAGCAGGCAGTGCCCAGGAAGAGAAATCTGTGATGTGATTCTGCATTTTGCCTTTTGCTGACAACAAATTCTGGGTACATCATTTTCCTCTTTTCCAGTTGTTCCAGCACCCAGCAGAAAAGGCAAAAGGCAAGGTCAAGCTTTGGCACATAAAAATCTTTATCACAGAGACCTCTGTGCTCAGCTTGAGGCCCAGGCATGGAGTGTGCAGCCACCTCTCCCTGAGAGTGGCAGGATGATTTAGGCACAGAGGTTCTTCCATACCTGTGAGCAATGGTCAGAACAGTTTTGTCAGCAAAGCGCTGGCGGATGGTCTGCTGCAGCAGCTGGTCTGTCTTCTGATCCACACTGGCTGTGGCCTCATCGATGCACAGCACCTGCCAGGGACACAGAGTGAAGGCAGCTCCCAAGCACCACGGCAGAGACCCCCCTCCCTGGCTAGAGACAGCCTGAGAAGTTAGCACAGGATATCTGTTCCCATTACAGCTCCAACTCTGCACACTCTGCTCTGCTGTCCCCAGGCAGCCACCAGCAGGTCACCCTCCCCCTTGCTGCGATGGGGGCAGGACACTCACCTTGGCCTGCGTCAGGAGGGCTCTGGCCAGACACACCAGCTGCCTCTGTCCCACAGACAGACTCCTTCCCCTCTCTCCCAGCTCGCTGTCCAGTCCACCTGCAGGGATCAAGATCAGCACTCACCTGCATTATCTACACAGGGCCCCAAACAGCTCCACCAGTCCAAGGTTTTCCCAGTAGCACACAAAATCCCAATTCTGCTCAGGCCCAGGCCTTAGGAACTGGAGCCTTTACACTTAGACACGAGCAACATCTGGCACAGTTCCCTTAGAACTAAGGCCTGGCTTATCTCTCAGCTACTCCTCTAACACCTACTGAGGCCTGATCTCACCAGCAAACATCTGGCACCATTTGCCTCCAAATGTCAGGTAATGCCATCGAGTCCCACTGATCTGTTCCCACGCTGCTTCTAACCTTGCCTACTGCATCCACCTCAGCTCCCTCCCTGAGCTGAGCCCTTCCTTCCTCTTGCAGAACTCGCACTCATCAGCTGCTTCTCACTGGTTTCCAGCTCACCCATCTGAGTAACAGCATCCCACAGGTGGCACTGCTCCAGCACCTCACGGAGCTCAGCATCCGTCCGCTTTCCCTGGGGATCCAGGTTTTCTCTAATTGAGCCACTGAACAAAAATGGATCCTGCGGGATGATGGCCAGCCTAGATCTGCAAGCAAACAAAAGCTGAGGGCTCATGGGATGGGTTCTGCAGAAAAGCAAAGATCTGCTACTTCCTTTTTCATGGGGTGTCTTATAGCAATTTTGTGATGGCCCCAACAAGGGGAGAGAATTATGTATCTGACTTTATTGATATTAGAAGGTTAATTTACTATTTTATTATACTATATTATTTTATACATCTAAAACTGAATCTGCCAAGCACTCAACTTTGCACACAACTGCACAGACTGTACTGAATTTCGTGACTATAACCCAACAGTCCTGACACACACACACACGCACTCTCGGCCCTGATAGGCCAAGGAAACAAAACACCATGACTTTAGGTAAACAATCTCCATGTTGTATTCTACTTTTGCACAAACACAGGCACAGCAAATGAGATAAGAAAATTCTTGGGAAGAATTGTGCCTTGCTTTTCTCTGTGAAGAGAAATGTGGCTACAGTGTCTTAGTTTGCTACAAATCTTAGAGGCACAGAGACATGGGTCACATATTCAGCCTTGTTTCCTTAGCACAACTGTCGAGAAACAACAGAGAGACTCATAAAAAGCTGCCACAATCAGAAAAGAGGGTGCCACAACAGTGAGTCCTTTGCTCCTCACTCTTTAATTTGGCATCTAGCCACTGACAGCTCTCAGCCACCATCAGCTATCCTTCACTCTGCTCAGCCGTACCTCAGCTCCTCCAAGCCCACCAGCTGGCTGTCAATACCATCGAGGAGAATCTGGCCTGATTTCATCTCCACCATACGGAAAAGGGCCAAGAAAAGGCTGGATTTCCCAGATCCTGTGCGACCCACAATGCCCAGCTTCTCTCCAGGGTAAACAGTGAAGCTCACGCCATCAAGAGCATTAGGCAAGCCTGGTCTGTATGCCAGGACCACCTGCTGGAACTCCACAAGCCCCTTGCTTGGCCAGTCAGCAGAAACCTAAGAGGGATACACAGGTGAGAAAGGGTATGATAATGATTGATTGTCATCTTCACCATCACCTCCCCACAGTCCAAGCCCCACCCTTCCCTTTAGATGGTTGCTTGGCTTCTGAGCAGAACCAACACTCAGCCCAGTCCCACCTCCAGGCCACTCCTAGGCTTGTTCTTCCATCACAGCTTGTATCTAGCACCCATTCTGCTTCCCTACTCCTATCCATCACTCCCACCTTCACCAGTTCCTGCCACAGATTCAGCTTCCCCAGGAGATACACTAGTAAAAGATGAGTGAGTGATCAAGGTGGTTTCTGTGGTGAGGGCCTTCCACCCATTCACTGGAACCCTGTGATCTCCCTGGGGGGCAAGTGCAGGGCGAAGAGCCAGAAGATGGGCCAGTACTTGAGAACACATTTGAGCTTTTACCTGGACCAATTTATCCTGAGGCTCCATGGGGATGTCTGTGGTGTATTCCTCTGTCCGCTCCACACTCACCATCATCATTTCTGTGTGAGTGAAACTGTCAATGAGGTCTGAGAGCAGATGTGTGACAGACAGGGCATATGACAGTGCCAGGCCCACAAGTCCTGTGAGGACAAAAGCATAAGCAAGAATGTTAGTGGCAGGGAAGGAACTGAAAAAAAAAAAAAAAAAAAAAACCAAAGGAAAAGTCAGGACTCTGTGGGGTTACACTTGAGGTTGGGGGCACACAGGAGCAGAGACTGAACTGAAGCACTACACTGTGGGTGACTTGCTAGCGACAGGAAGCAGGAGCTCTGGATCTTACCCCAGTGTAGGAAAATGTGTAGCTCTGGGCTGGGAGAGGAGGAACCCCTTGGGCACAGCCTAGGAGTGGACATAGATCAGTCCCTGGCAGTCTACCTGGATTTCCCAGCTGCTTCTGGTGCTGGATGATGGCAATCCCTGCTATAGCAGTAACCACAGCAACCCCAATCATCTGCAAGCGGATGTCCAGCCACTCCATCACTGTTTTGCTGGCAAAGAGACAGCGCTGGTTCTGCTCTAGATGCAGCTGATTCTCCAACTCAAACCTGTCAGGCACACAACAGAGGTCTGCATCACTCAAATTCCTCTCCTGCTGCCCCAGACAAAGGGCATTCCAGCCACCCTATAACCAGCCCCACAAGAGGAAGGCCTTGGCCTATAAAGCCAAAGCTCTGAGCTCTGTCTGTCTGGGTGCTTCTGCTCCCTGCTCACCTCTTTGCTGCCCGCATGGCTCTGATGGTGCTCAGTCCCGAGAGGGTCTCTGAGAAGTGGGTGTAAATGGGAGACAGGGTGATGCTGTGCAGGCGCTTCAGCTCCCGTGATGTGAATCGGTAATAGCGCTGGATGAAGAAGTAGACTACAGCCAGAGGGAGCAAGACCAGACCAATCCAAGGGAGGCCATAGGTCATTATCACCAGCATGCCCAAGAGCCCGTAGATGTTGGCTAGGAAGATGTTGAGGATGAATGGCAGGCTGTCATCCACACAGTACAGGTCTGAGGAGAAGCGGTTCAGGATGCGGCCTGTTGGTGTGCTGTCAAAGAAGGTGACTGTGGCCTGGCAGTAAGGGAACCAGACAGTGAGAGCCAGTCAGGTGCTCTGAGATCCAACCACAGAACAGTGTGCAGGAGAGCAGCACCAAGGGGAGCAGATAAGGCCACAAGGAGGTGGCCACCACAACCCACTTCCTTACCTCAGCCTCCAAAGCCAGCACCCACTAGCAGCTAAACAACTCACATACTGTTTGCATGGAAAAAGGAAGCACTCCTTCTGTATCGAATGGCTGACAGCTACTGAGAAAGCAGGCACTCAGACACCATGATGGCCCAACAGTAGCAAGGCAAATCTAGCCTCTAATCTGAACTTCCAGTCTCCTAATCCTAACTCTAGCCTGAGGACCCAAGGAAGCCAAAAACATAAAGTTAACTGACATATGCCAGCATCAGCCCTAGATCTTGCTAAATAACTCCTTCCAATCTCATCTAAACCTGAACTCACTATCCTGTAAAAGCTACTTTGACTTGACTGGCTGTACATCTAAGGCTAATGAGTGAACAAATGCAGGTGGGAGCCGTAAATCATCCTTCCATGGAATGAACAGGACACATTTTGAACCCTGCTCATTGGCCCCTTGTGCTGGCTGTGGTGCCAGCCCTTTGGAATACAGTCCTCCCAGCCAATACCAACAGAAACCTTAATCTATCTCCCACACCCATACTCCCAGCTATGAGAAAAATGGCAGCTTGCAGGAGCCTCAGCCTGCTCTGCACCTTGTGCCCATTACCTTTAGAACCCTTTGGAGCAGGCGGTCGTGAATGACAGAGGCAGCACGGAGAGCACCATAAGCAAAGAGGAATGCCCGAATAATGGTGAAGAGGGAATTGGCCCCTGCAATGCTCCCATAAACTATCAGGTAGAAATTCACATCCACTGAGCCATTGGGAGGGGCTGGGGTCTTGTCCAGATCGTGAATGGGGGAACTGGAAAAAAGGAGGAAGATTATCAATCTGCCAACATCCTCCTGACAGTAAACTCACAGACAGGGCATGAGAACCCAAGAGCATACTCCAGGGGAAATCAGGATACTTTAGCCTGACACTCCTGTTACACCCCTTTGGCATGTTGGGACAAAAACTCTGATTACTATGCAGCTAGGGGTCTTCCATCAGCCCCAGACAGAAGCCTTTCTGGCACATTATCAGGTCAGGGATTTTGATTCTCTTTGTCAAGGCAGCCACACACATCCCCTGAACGGAAGTGGTCAGTTTATCTCTCCCTGCTCTCCAGGATCTTCACCCAAAATGCACTTAAGGACATTTCCTGCTCCCTTTGGCACCTCTGGACCATATTCACTTACACAAGCCCAGCAGTGGAGAAGAGAAGCAGCTCTGGGGAAGGCAGGGAAGCTGAGCAGGCCATCACAGAGGTATTTGCTGTCTGGGATATGCTGGAGATCCAGTATGACAGCCACCAATCCGAGATATTTCTGGATGCTACAGAGAAAGACAGACTATGTAAAGAGAAATTCTACTTCTGAATCAGCAAACATGAAGCTGACAAGCTGAAGGGGAAGCTGCTGGACAACTTTTGCATAGTCCTGCTGCCCTGTATAGTCTTCCCCCTGTTAGCAGTAGAGCAGGAGCAAGTGAACAGCCTGGAGGGCAGCAGCGACACAGCACTGCCACAGAGGTGAGTGTTCAAAGCCCTGGCATCTTTCCTGCTGGACTCCATGCAGCCAGGGAATGAGACAAGAGGAGAAGAGTGTCCAAAGAGAGATGTGCTGCTGGGTCACTGCCTCACCTTGCATCAGGAACAGTGAGAAGAGGATTGATATTGCTAAGCAGCTGCCCATTGCCATCCAATAGGCCTTGTACACCTGAAAAGCCACTGCCCCTTCTTTCTTCTCTTCCTCCTTGTGGATGAGATTATGGTTTTGGCTTGGTTCTTCTGCCTCTGTCTTTATGGCCCCTTCCCGTCCCTGTTCATTAGGGGCTGTGGGTATAGATGCAAAAGCAAAGGTCAGTGCAGTGTTAAATTTTTCCTGCAGCTGTTCCTAAATGAGAACAGAGCAAGTCTAAACTATGAGGGACCCTTTTTTCCCCTCCTTTCTCCTCTTTCAAGACAGGTGCACCAACCCTGACAGTTCTTCATCCAAAACTGGACTACAAGTGGAACAAGAGGTTCAAATACTGCTCCAGACCAATACCCAATGATATGTGGGCCTTCTGTCCCTCTGTTTATACACCACCCACATATCAGCACTGCCACAGCAGAACAAGATGATGGGAGTTCTGCTCTAAAGCCATCAGGTACAGGTTTTGTCTGGAGGGTCAGCTGTGCTGCCCCAGCTCCCCTTAAGCTCATCAGGAACAGACCTTTGTCCTTATTCCCCTTGTCTGTATCCTTGAACTTGGGGAAGGCTTCTACAAGTGGCAGGATATCAGCTGGTGTGCCTGCGAAGAGAGACATGCAAATTCTTCAGCATCTGTGAGGAGCAGGTGACAACTTTCCACCCTCCCACAGCTTCTTGCTCTGAAATGACCCAGTTTTGTTCCCTCATAACATTCTACACGTTATACAGCAACTGTACCCTTGAAGGCTCCATTCCATTCAACCTGTTGCTCTTTCTGCCTCATGAGCTCCCCACATCTAGGGCTGTCGTGTTTTATCTGTACATCTGTACATCTGCACATCCTCTTGCACCCCATCTTTGCACACATGCAATGTTCTCAGTGTCCTCTTTTATCACTGGCTGCCCCGCTAGTCAATCCTAATCCCCTCAAGCCATTCCAAGATACAGGCACAAGTGAATGCCTGAGAAGACAGACAGTGTACCTGTCTTAACTATCCTGCCATTGTCCATCAGCAACAAGGCATCGGCCTTCTCCAAAAACTCTGTCCTGTGAGTGCAAAGGACCCTGGTCTTATGTTTGAGAACTCCGAAAATGCATTTCCACATAATATGTTTGGCTACATCTGCATCAACAGCAGCCAGGGGATCATCAAGGAGGTAAAGTTCTTTCTCCTGGGAGGGGGACAAAAGAAAAAAGGATACAGCTGCTGGCCCTGCTGGAGCAGGCAGTGCTGTACAGAAAAGTCCAAGCGTCTCTGTGTGGCAGCACCTTTAGGATAGCACAATGTGCTTTAAAGACATGCTGCCAGGACTGTACAGCTGAGTGCTTCCAGACTCTTTATATTTGACTTGGCAAGATCTGCCACACAGTAACTCCTTTGTTATTTACCTGGTAAACAGCTCTGGCAAGGGCTATTCGAGCCTTCTGTCCCCCACTGAGTGTCACACCATTTTCACCCACCTCTGTCTGGTCACCTGCTGGTAAAATCTGAAATATTCAAGAAAATTATTTAGAAAGGGAAAAGAAACTGCTGGGGACCCAAAACCAGGACACAGGAGCCCCTCTCCAGCCTCTGGGAGTAATTTCTAAGGCTGACACCTTACCAACAATTAAACAATGCAACAATCTATACACTGGTTCTACAGACAACCAACAAGGTTTATTTATGCAACAAAAATCTCTTACACTCCAGAATAGGGTGCTCACATCTTAACTACCCATTGAGAGCAACTTCTGGTCCAAGGTAATTGCACACAGTAATTTTCTGTGAGAACAAGGGCTGTATCTGCATCAAAATTATGTCAGGGTCCTTCCAAACAGCATAGCAGTAAAAACGACCAAATTTCAGTACCTGGAAATAAGTCTCCTCTCGGTTTGGTAGCATAGGTGTATTTTACAAAATCTCAAATAAAAATTGTGCCTTTACAGAGTGTTCATAGTTTCGGCCAAAATAAACAGGAGCTGCTAAAGCTTGGTACTTCAGAAAATCAGGCATTAGCTTATAAACTGGGAGAAGGCTAGATTCCTATATATACCATATATACAGCCAGCTTTACTGGCTAAATCAGTCATAAACCTCAAATTTAGAATATATGTCAGGAGCACGGACTTAGGCCTTCAAAACCCCAAAGAAGTTGCTTCTGATCCTCCCCCCAAAAAAGCATCAGCTGCTGATAGGTTCTGCCTGAAAAACCCAACAGTCATCAGCTCTGCAAAAACAACTCCTTTCCCCAGCATGAAGAGCTTTTGGCTCAGCAGCAGAAGAAACCACCCCAAGTGCTACAAGAGTGAATTCACATATTAAAGAAGTATGGGCATGCTAGGAATGGTGTGGGCTTGGTAATCAGAGCAACACTGTATGATGGGACATTGGAGCAGCAGTCTGAAACAATAAGCACTGATCCCATGAGGCTCAGGATAGATGCAAAAGCCTGCCAAGAAGGCCCAGGCAGGTTTCCAGCCTAGACACTCACATTTAGGTCCTCAGAGAGGGCACAGGCCTCCAGCACCTCCTCGAACAGCCTGGCATCATATTCCCGCCCAAAAAGGATGTTCTTGCGGACAGTGGTAAACTGAATCCAAGGCTCCTGTGTGGCCAGACCAAATCCTTGCTCCAGGTCACAAACATACACTCGTCCACCTTGTCTGCAAGCACAACAGAAGTGAGTATAAAGGGCAACAAAGAAAAATAGCTGGCAGATCAAAATTACCCACAAGTCGGGATAGCACTGGACAATTCCCACATGGAGGGACCAGGCAGGGAAAACTCTTTAGACTACTTACTTAATGAGCTCTCCAGTGATGGCTGCAAGCAGAGAGCTTTTGCCAGAGCCAACCTTCCCAACAACGCCCAGGAGCATTCCCTGCAAAGGGAAAGAAAAAGAAGCAAACTGATGTGCTAAGGCAGGGTAGCTCATCCAGATTTCTTGAGCCACACGTAGGCTGTAAGGAAGCTGACTGCTAGGACCATCTCATATTCAGCAGTGCAGCTGGATACAATTGTCAGGTAAACCAGACTCCTGATATAACAGGACACAGATTTGCAAGGAGTGTTAACTCTAGAGCCCTGCCCTGTTCCCTGTCCAGTTGTCTCCAGCAGCAATAGTAGAAGGCAGAGAGAACTAGTTCATCTCCTGTCTGTGAGCCATGGATGTCCTCTAGTGCCTTTCAGCCTTTCAGTGTCCTGTACCTCTTGGCCAAGAGAAGATTTTGATGCACAGCTCCTAGACTGAGGAAAACATGCCGCCTCAGTTCCATTATTTCTAGTTTCCAGTATTTTTTCTCTAATGCATTTTTCTCTATTACCTCCCATGTCCTTGCTCACCTTTCTCACTGACAGGCTCTCGATGTACAGTTGCAGAGTGCCTGTGGATGAGGGCTGCCTGGTGCTCTCCTCCTCAGCTGGCACCCATGAGAAGGCTGCACATTGCATCTCCATGGCAGTAGCAGTATCTGAAGGGCTATCTACAAGTGAAAACCCGAACAGCAAAGCACTGCTATGAAAGACCAGAAAATTAAAGGCACCTGGCATCACAAATATTATCAGCTTTGCTCCCAAATGCATGGATGAGGCATTGCATGATGACCCTAACCCAACTAAAGAATGAGATTCTTGCCTACTGACTTGTCCTTAAACTTATACATCCCTTCTTCCAACCCTTCTGTCTCCAGCTCACACCAGACACACATGGGTGTCAGGGAGACACTGTAATGATATAACCTGGTTTTATTATTGCTGAAGGTAAAAGAATGGCAGGGGGCTGGCCAAAGGCAATGAAAGAAGGAAAGGGAGCTAATATGACTCAGGAGAGGGGCAGCCACTCAAGCCTTTCTGCCATGTGAAGCCAAGTTTGTTGATGGCTGCAGTGTCAGAAGAGCTTTGGTCAGAGGACAGAGCTGCTTGTTCTACTTGGACATTAATGGCTCTGTTGGGACAAGCAGCGGCTTATGGTTGGTAATGTGGAATGTTACAGCCTTGTCTCCTGCTTTCCACAGAAATTAAGAGAAATGCATCCACTCTGCCTCTACCCAACTGGACATTCTGAATCAAAGGGTGACAGCCAGCTGCCCTCCAGCACTGCCCCTATGCCTTACACCTCAGCTCTCTGCTCTGAGTGTCTGCTGATGTCTCAGATTCCTTAACTGTTACCTAGGGCATAATAAGCTTCCAGGTCCTGGTCCATGAGTTCAAAGAATTGCTGGATTCGATCCAGGGAAACTTTGGCCTCCAAGATCCCATTCAGCACCCATGGGAAGCTGTTGAGGGGTAGAATAAGCATCCCAACAAGGGCCAATGCTGTGAACACCTGCGTGGGTAAGCAAACAGCCATGAGCTGGAGCCAGCACCTCCCCTGTATCCTCCAAACAGCTTCACCAGTGAGAGCCTGAAGAGCTGTGGAGAGACATGGGCTGGGTTTATTTCCCAGAGAAGATGCCTCAGGATTACAGTTTCACTGTAGACTGTGTTCTGCACATGACAAGTTTGGAGCTCTCTCTACTACCTACTTACCTTTGTGGCAGTGAGCTGGTGACCCAACAGGACATAGGTGACAAAGATGGCAATGGAGATAACAACAGGGAGTGCTGCCCACATGTACACGCACAAAGCATCCAGGTAGCTGATGGCCCGCAGCTTCTGCAGCTCTTTAGCCCGGCAGGATTTTATCCTGGCGCTGAAGTGCTGCTCCCAGGCGTAAAACTTGATCACCCGAATGCCACACAGGAACTCTGTCATTAGCTGCAGGCAACGAGTAAAGAACATCAAGCAAACAGTGCCCAGCCAACCTGGGCTGTGCCTGGGTGTGCAGCTGTCTCCTGCTAAGGGTCAAACTAGAGATGTCAGGAACCATTTATTGCTAACAAAGGCATAAACCCAAGTGACAACTATTGGAAACTTTGTGCTCATCCATCCCACCAGCTTCTTCAGCCACCCATGCTGTGCACAACCAAGAAAAAGGCAAAATATTACACTACTTTCCGGGTGAAAGATGAACAACACGGGTGAAGCGGTGTGTGCAATTGCTAGCTCCAGCCTGGATACTATTCACTTGTGCTGACTCGACAGGGCCTTGAGATAACATCTGACTCTCGGGCCTGGTCCTGCCCTGACACAGCTGGTCTGTATCCAGAGCCTGGCTGGCTCATTTCCAGAACTCTGGTGCCCCTGCAGGATGCAGTCCTCTCATTTCTGTTCTCAGGTCAGCATATGTAGAGCAAGCTGACTGTGTCTCTGCCCAACATTAAAGACTAACAAGAGAGACTTTATTCAGCAAACCAGTCTTACAACAGTTGGAGAAAGTTCAGCATAATCAGATACAACTCTGGTAGATGCACCTACTGTTGGGAAAATATGTATTTTTAAAGCTGCCAACAGTTCTGACAGGGAGTTGACCTAAGTTTCATACTTCAAAGCATGAGTGAAACTGCTGTCCTCTCAAATTAGAGATACAATGCTACAAGGTAGGAATCAAATGTCTGACATGCGGAGAGGAGAGATGGCACTGCAAAGAGGAGAAAAGCAGTGGAAAAGATGACTGAGAGTGCCAAGCCTTGAGCCATATAAAATTACATCCATGATCATTGCCCTTGCCCAGACTGAAAGCCACTTCATCACTGATGGCATCACTGGAGCAATAGGATGGACGCAAATGTAGAGGAAGCCATTGGGAGTCTGACCTTTACTACACAGAGAAAAAAAACTTGGAAGGGAACCTAAATTAGCCCAGAGGACAAGACAAGCATTAAAGGTTCACAGTCTTATGGGAGGTGAAACCACATCACCCTGAAACACTTTTGACCAAAGTGTGTGTGTGTGTATGCATGTGTGTGTGTGTCTGTGTGTGTGTGTGTGTCTGTGTGTGTGCCCCTTCTGGCATTTTTCTCAACAGCTGTGATTCAATTAATCTGCTTTGGACCATGACTAGCGGCCAAGAAGCCAATGTTCTGGGACAAACAGGGAAAAATTACTAACTCAGAGAGACATCCCTGCCCCTCACTCACCTTGACTCGTGTGTCCTTGTGTTTCAGCATCTCCTCGTTGTTCACCATGATGCGGTTAGCTATGATCTTGTTGATGGGCACCAGCAGCAGTGCCAGGGCCACGCCTCCCAGGAAGGCTATCCCCACTTGCTGGTACAGGAGGTAGAGGGTAATGGCAAGCTGGACAGGCAGGCTCCACAACTCATGGAAGCTGTAGCAGAAGTTGACCAACCTATCGGTGTCCGTGCTCATGAAGTTGACAATTTCCCCCACAGTGAAGCGGGCAAGGCTGGTGCTGCTGACGCGCAGAGCCTTGCGGTAGATGGCGGAGATGACGGCGGCCCGCACCATCAGCGCCACCTTGTTCATCTCGTACCTGAACTGGCTCCGCAGGAGAGCGCCCAGGAAGGAGCCAGCAAAGAGCCCAAGGGCATACAGAATCCCATGGCTCAGGGGCTCCTGCCGTGACTCCATGAAATTCACCAGCAAGTTCAAAAGCAGAGGACCCGAAAAATCCAGCAGACTGTCAGCCAGCTTGAGAAGTCCAAGGGTGTAGAAACGAAGCCCGAAGGCCGCGTGAAGGACTGACAGGAGGCGCACAGCTTTCTGGGCATGGTGTGGGCTGTCTGGAGAATCACTGCTCCCATCACCTCCAGCAATGATTGGGCTGGTAAGAGACACTGTCTCCTCCTCTGCTTGCTGAAGAGCTGCCTTCTTTTGCCAGCAAGAGTAGAACCGGTTGCAGACCCGGGCAGCCTGGAGCTGGTGAGGAAGCACATAGACGTCCTGTGGCTGGTTCAGCTTCTGCTGGTAGCCACGCTTCATAAGGGGGTTCATCCAGGTGTAAAAGAAGCGGGAGAGCCAGCTCTCACCATCTTCTGCCACTCTCTGCTGGTCAGGCACTGGGATCCCTGGCTCTGAGACGGGCTGGTCCTCTTGCCAGGAGTGATTGATGGAGAGGAAGTCTTGCCTGGCAGCAGTGGGGAAGAGGTAGCTGACCACATAGGCAAGCAGAGAGGCCAGCTGCAGACACAGAATGGCGAACCTGGCGCAGGCACCGGGGTGGGCAGGGGACCAAGCTGTCCCACTCTGGCAGTACCACAGCAGGGTGATGATAGAGGAAGGTAGGGGTAAGAGAGTGAGGAGAGCCAGGGCTGCAGGGCCCCTGGTAAAGCCATGAATGGACCTGCAGAGCATGAGAAGAGCGAAGCCATGCACCAGCCATGTCAGGGCAGCGGTGCCATTGGCCAGCACTTCCAGGTATACAGGGCCCAGCTCCTGCTGGGAAATGGTGGCTGGGATGGTGTCAGCAAGGAACAAGCCAGCAAGGACAAAGGAGGTAGCGATTCTCCACCCCCAGCTTGTGCTGCAAGGCACACCAGAGCCAGACCTTGAGGAGGAAAGAGCAGTGAAATAAATTACAGTTAGAATTCCACTACTCGGTCAGTACTGTCCTTTCTTCCTCTCCTCTTCCCCATGTTTATACATCCACTCCTACTTAACCTTCTGGATACGCCTCCCTAGGTCTGTAACTTTTTCTGACTGTAGGCATTGCTGAACTACATCAGGTCAATATAGCCCACTCTTTGGTCAGACGCTACCAAAGAAAAGCATTTAGTTGCAGAAATTTGTTTGCAAACTATGATATTTGCGGTCAAATCAGACTCCAATCCTTGAGGATCAACAGCAATAAAAAGTATATACAACCTCTTTAACACAAATTTTGGATGATGAAATTCTCTGTGTCACATCTCTGATCCTTGATTTCCTTGTCTGTCGGATATTTTTTCTAGAAACATTATTTTTATCACTGTGAGTTTCAGTGATGCTGTGCTTGTAAGGTCTATAATCTATTGCCCATCAAAATACTTCATTATCACTGGATTCTTTGTGGCCTTTCAGTATCAGTGAATGTTGTCATGTTTAGGAATTTCAGAAGAGGGTAAACAGAAAAACAATTCTGCATTTCTCTAAACTCCTTATTGCCTTATATACATCTTCTATGGCACCTTGCATTTATATCCTCTACCAGAATACTCCCAGTTTCCCCAGTCCTCATTAACTGAAAAAGCTTTTAATTACTTTCTGTGATTTTATGCCCACAATCCCCTCTATTCTTTCTGCATTCCCTTCTGTACACTGAATTAAAATGGATGCTGACAAATACAATAGCATTAGAATATTGTGTCCTTCCCTAATTACATATTCAGCCTATGATAGGGAGATACAATTTCCAGCCTTTCTACCCCACCTCCAGTCCTGCATAGCAATCAAGAGCCAGATGAGTCAGTTGTCATACCTCGGAGTGCCAAGGAAACAGGCACTGACCACTGCAAGGATCACATGAGGAATCACACTTAGTGTCAGCTGGTTAAAGCAATGGCCAACGCTGCCACGAACCCACACAGGGAGTGGATCTTCTGGGCTGGTCCCACACAAGCTAGCCAGGATGTTCTCCATCCTTTGCTGGTAATTCAGTCTGAGAGACAGGATGTCCTAGGGTAAAGAAAAAGCAGCATGAGGTAAAAAACATAAGAACTACAGCCCCAGTCCAAGATGGAGTGACAAGTAATTAACAGAGCTAGAAGCAAGTTCCTGGGTCATAGTCCAAGCCCGGCTATTGTTCACTCACTATGATATCATCTGCTTAAGAAAATGATCAAGGGCCAGCTGAAAATAAATTATCTTGTTTATTCCCTTAAGTCACCCCGGGACAGCAATGCCCTGTGAGTTTGAAGCTTTCTTATTTCCAAGTTGAATTTTTTTTTCCCATGGCAAGTTTATCCTCTATAAGTAGTACAAGGAAGTATTTTCCTGTCTATGGATTGGTATGAAAAATATTTTGAGCTGTTTAAATAATAACCTATTCATTATATTTCCATGTTCACAACACTTCCCACTAACGTACTCCTTGAGGCAGCGTGTAACATGAAACATCCCCCAGACGGCAGGGGAGGATGCTGGCGGCCACCCTGAAGCAGGGGATACCCATAAGCTGCAAAGACTGGCGAGCCAGCCCCCTGTGCCGCCCCGCGGACTGAAGCACACCTGGCAAGGCCTCGGCTTTACAGGGATTTCTGCTCGCACCAGCCCGTCCCATCTCCAGCCCGGGGCCGGCTGAGCGCCACGGGCCGGGCGCCGCACCGAGCTCGGCACAGCGGGGGCACTGCAGCACCACGGCAGCGCCCCAGCACAGCAGCACCCCGGCACAGAGGCCCTCGGCACTGCAGCAACCCGGCACGGCAGCACGCCGCCACGGCAGCACCCCGGCACAGAGGCCCTCGGCACTGCAGCAACCCGGCACGGCAGCACGCCGGCACAGCGGCCCTCGGCACAGCAGCAGCCCGGCACGGCAGCACGCCGGCACGGGCCTGGGCCAGCACCAGCGCAGGGACCTCCCAGCCGCGCCGGGGGCGGCGCTGCGGCCGCCACTCGCCCGGGCCGGGCGCGCCCCCCACGGTCCCCACCGGTCCCCGGCCCGGTACCTCGGCTCCCCGCGGCGCAGGCCCTGCCCCCTGGCGGCCCGGAGGACGCGGCGCAGCCCCGGCAGCGGCGGGGCGAGCCCCGACAGGAATCCAGGCCGGAGCAGCCGGCCGAGCTGAGAGGTAGCAGCGAGCCAATGCAGCACGCACAGCCGGCTCAGACTTCCACCTTCCGGTTAAAAAATATAAATTACCCAAACTAAAAGCTAGGCTCCAGCCATGAACGTGATTTTCCGCAAAATTCCTCTAGTTCTGTCCTGGTGATCATATCCCTCCCTTCCTTCACCTATGATTTTTGGCTCACAGCATCTGAACTATTTGCACACTGTGAAAAACGCCAATCACTTGTTTTTAGAATTTTAAAGGTTTAATAGTAATAAAATGGTTATAAAAATAGCAATATTATTAGAGTAATAAAAATTTGGACAATTAGGACAATACAAGACAATAAAAACAAAGAGTTACAAACAGTCTGGTTACCTCTTTCTGGGCAAAATAGGCCCGAAAAAAAGGACACACATTAACAGAGGATTAAACCTTAAAAGCAATAGCCTGTTGCATATTCATACATCTCATACATGATGCATAAATTCCATTCAAAAAAAGGATTCGGTCTGGTCAGTGTCAACTTCTTCCTCTTAATCCTGATGGCGTCTTTAGGGCTGAGAGAGGCAGGAAGAAGTTAGTTTCTTCTGATAAGGGAGCAATAAATTCTCTTTCTCGGAAAAATTCAGGTGTCCTGTGGCTGCTATCTCGGTGTGACTAGCTCATTCCTTTCTTTAAAAAAATATCTTACATAGCATAGTTTCTATTTTAACATTTTCTTATAACCTAAAACTATATTTAACACACTACTTAAGAAAATTAATACAGCATAACTTTCTACATAACACATATAATATTCATTTTAATATTTGCAAAAGGCCAGACACCGGATGCACATTACAGACTTGCAGTGTCACTGTGTCAACCAGCACAGGAATATTTATGGGCCACTGTGTTACCCAGACATCAGCAGGTATAGCCCCGGCGGTGCTTTTACAGGTATAAATGTACTTCTACAGGTACAGCATTCTTTGCTTGTAAGACAGAAGACTATGAGATGAAAATAACATTACTATAAGAGCACCCTGCCAATAACACATCAGTCTACTCACAGTGGCAGAGGTCTCCTGGCGCAGGGAGAGGTCCTGATGCTAACCTAACACAACTATCTGAATAACACAGGGTAAACAAATCCTCTCTGATTCACCTGTGTTGTGTTCACTGACTGTCTGGAGCACGAACACACATGCAAGCAGCACCCCCAAATGTGACACTCATTCTTTCCTATAAGAGTATGTTGAATTGGGGTGGGGGAGTAAATGCACAACTTTCCAGATGAGAGAAAGCAAACTGGAGAGGACATCCAGTTCCATCTGCTCTGGACTATTATACAGTAACAGGAGAGTGCTGTAAACGTCACTACACTACCTAGCAATTTTAGCTGCTACTGGTGATTTTTATAGCAGATGATCTGAATGTTTCAACTGTACCAAACCCTTCCCCAGTACTCTGTTGCCAGGGAAAATAAGCATATAACCACTACAGGTAGAAAACTTTACTTTCAACTTGCAGCTCACCAGAGATACAAAAAGCATTCTCTGAGCTTGGAGTGTTATCAGTGCAGTGCTGAGGAAGGAAAATATCAGTGACCTTCCCAAGAAAACAGAGCAATTTGGCTAAGGGAGTGTGGAACAGCAGCTAAGAGCAAGAGCTCAGTGGCCTCACTACTCTCTAATCACGGCTTCCTTGAAAGGAGCAGGAGAGTGCATTTTCTGCAAGGCTCTCTCTCCCCCTCCTTCCTTGTTTAATAATCTTTTCCCACATGCCTGACAGCAATCTTTGTGTGTCAGAGTTGCAAGGTTGCCTTTACATGACCAAGCTACTCATACTGTACACTGTATTTGTCCAGCCTGCTCTTTTCCATAGGTCATCCAAAGGTTTCTAGACTTAACTTTCCTGAGGAGGCCTTGAGAGTAAGTTTTGTGTCCTCTCTGCTCAGGGAAGCTTCCCTTCAACGAAAATGCTGTGAAAGCAGCAAACTCTCAAAACAGTAAGTAGGAGTTGTATGAGGTTGAAGCATTGAACTGCACACAAGTGAAGCTGATTTCAGATTTCATGGTTCTGATGTCTTGTTTATTTCCAAATGAAAACAAACAAACCCAAACAGTTTAGAAATGCCCAAAACCAACCAACCAAATACCCTCAAACTACCCATAACACCAACCAAACAAGTACTTTCCACGTCTTAGTAAGATACCAGAGAAGTTCTTGGATATCAACAAGGAACAACCTTTCTCCCCTGAACTAATCACTGTCAGAGCTTTTCCATTCAGCCACTCTGTATTTTAGCATTCTCTTTTTTCATGTGCTGCATCCTGCTTGCTCATCTCTCCTAAATTCTTCAGGTTCAAAACCATGAACTTTATCACTTCACCGGAAGGATGGAAAACTTTCAGGTGCCACAGATTCCTTTTTGGTCCAGACAGCATTGCCTACACTCATATGGGAAAACAAACACAAAGGGTATTAAAAAAGGAACTCCAGGAAAGCACCAACTCACTCTAACTGATCTGAAATCACTTTGCCTGTTCTGCATTAGTGCATTTAAATAGCATCACAGCAAGAATTTAAGTAGACATTCCTCCTTTTCCTGCTTCCTTTTGGCTATTTCTCCTGTTCCTGAATATTCCTGCCTACACCATCTAGTGCTACATATTTGACAGATTTAAGATGTGGGGGCACGTGGAGTGGTGGCTATATTGCATACAAAGTACCTTGGGCACTATAAATAATCATACACCTGGCAATTATAAAAAAAAAATCTAAGCATTCAAAATTGAAAAAAAGCTCACCAACATTAGGTTTAATTTAATCCACCCCGACAGGCCATGCAGGCCAGATATTATCCAGAGTTTGTTAATGCTCTAGATGGATAAATCCTCAGTGAGGAAGCACTGTCTGGCAAAGGGAGACTGCCCCCCCTTTTCTGATGAGTTTGTTTTGTAACAGATTACTTAATACCAATCCCAGGACTCAGGGAATCAGTGTAGGCTGTATGCCCATTCCACTTCCCAGCTATAAGTAAATATTGAGCTGAAACAGAAGCCAGCCTAGACAAGCCTTAAATTCAGAAATATCAACCTTGTAATTATAGCTGTAAAATCTCTCAAAGCAATTGTCTGTTTGGATGTGTTTTCTGTGCTCCCAGCCAGGACTCTGCTATCAGCTGAACCATCCTCAAATTCCATGACGACACAGCCGAGGAAGGTTTGATTACTTGGCTCAGTCCAAAATTTTTCATGAACAGGCTGCTTTGCCTGGACCTGAAGGCACAAGATAGATATTATGCCCTGTTTTCCAGGGAAAAAATTTAATGCCAAGTTCAGAAGACAGATGAGTATCTTCTACTGCATCTCCTCATGAGAACACCAATTCTGTCATAGAAACACAGAAACTGTCTTTGTTGTTACTCATAGCCAAGCCATTCTACATTACATGGTTGTCTCATGCCCCTGGATCTAGTCTTGACTCAGACAAGAAGGTAAAAAATTATAATTAAGGTATTACATTTTTCTCTTTTACTGGTCTGCTTCTTAACCTAATGGTCTAACCCGAATTAACTTTAATTCTGATTTCTGTTTCCTTGTTTATACAAAGCCACTCCTAACTTTTCTTACTCTGTTCTTTCTGAATGTCATTTGCTCCCCTTTCTTATTTGGGGCCTAATGAGAATTCAGAGATACCTTATTACCCAACATTGACCTCAGCATCCAATTAGCTAAAACCTCTGCAAGCAGCAGCTAATTGCAAGGTCAGCTATGAGCCTTGGAATTCCAAAGAGTTCAGGAGCTGAACTTCTGCCAGAACAGACTGACTGGCAAGTCCGTCATCCACTGGGAGTCTAGAGCACCAATTGCAGGGATGTTACAAAAACCTCTGCAAAGCAGGTAAGGACCTTGCCTGATTTTTCAACCCCTGAGACAAACTGTAGTGCTTCCTCTTCCAAGGATGTGAGAAGTCTCAATTTGCTCTGCACCACTGGGCCCAGATTTCAGTATTGATTTTAGGAATAATTTAACTGGATCCCACTAGCAATGCTCAGTCCCTTTAAAAACTTAGCTTCATAAGGCATGTGGTTAAAAGATGATACTACATCTAGCTGAAAATTAGTTTATAAATTGCAATTATAAATTGTAATTGTAGGGCAACGCTCAGGGAGATGACAGGGTGCTAGAAAATGCTAATGAGCACTGCTCAGTCTCCAACAAATTGAATGTTTCTCTTAGGAACTTTTTTAACATCTTTTAAAACACAAGGTGTGTGCTTTCTTTCTACCACTTCTCTCATAAACAGTTTTCTTATTGGTGTGCAGATAAGACACTCCAATGAACTTTCTCTTGAGTTTTTATTATCTGGATTCCTTCACCTTCCAAATGCCACTAAAATCTATGATCAGAAACTACCAGAATACCTCCTGTAGACCTCCTTTCGCTGTAAGGCAAAAAAGTTGTAAAAAATTTATCTTCTGGCATTTTGCCAAGCTTTTAGGTATTAGATGCACAACTATTACAGAAAACTGAATTTAAAAATGTTTTGCAGAGTTTCTTGGGCTTGTGGCTTTTTACTTGTCCATTTTAAAACCAAACTAAAAACTGACGTAAAGAAAGCAACAGCATGGAAGAGAAGTCCAAAACCAAACAAGTAATTTTTCTCACTCTTTTTATCACACTCAGCTATTTTTATTTACTTCAGTTGGTCAAACTGAGTGCTTGATGCAGAGACACCTGACACTAAGGCATGAAAACATGTTCCTCCTTTGAATAAAGTAACAGAACATATTTGGGCAATAGTATATTCCTTACAGTGATAAGCTACTTGAATGTGATCTACCACAAAAAACTAGAGGGGAAGTTCCAAAATACACATCATTTTTGTGGTTATCTCAAAGTGTTTTGCTTCTCTGGGTGTCACTGAGTCTGCTGCTTAGGGTAGTTAATTGGAACCAGCTGAGCATCCATTGGTCCTACAGGAAGTAGATTCACAGTCTGCTGCACATCCTCAAAGATGAGGTTCTTATCCCAGGAATTCTTACAGTTGAATTAAGGTCCCCGATAAACACTGCAAGCCTTAGGACAGAAAGGTGAGAAGAGGACAATGGTAGCAGAAAATAAGTCTTTAAATAGCTTATGCTTACTTTGATGACTGAGTACATTTCCTGAGCTTGGGTAGTGATGCACTCATTCAGAAAATCTTAAAGGGGGTCGGTTTTAATACAATTGTAGTAAACTACTCCCGGCAGAAATATCATATCAGACAGATCACTATTCTGCTGCTCTTTGTTGCTACTACTTATAAATAGCATGCTTCAAAATGGTGTGATGTTCGAGCAAATACATTCCCAAACACACGAGCAGAATTTCAGCCAGAAATCAACTGGCTCTTCAAATACAATCCCTCACATGTCACTCAGCTAAGAACAAATTACAAATCAAGATATAAAAGCTTGTGGATTTCGGAAGGGAAGCTGAAGAGTTTTAGGAGAACCTTAATTTCTCAGCTTTCACTTCTTTCGACCGCTACCCCATTTTAGTTAATTGAAAACCAAAACCCCTTTCCTCTCTGGAGACAGCCCCAGAACAGAGTAAGAGAAATGTTTCAGCCGTGGCACGAGAGTCGAAGCTGTCCCGGCCGCTGTCCCGCAAGACGCGCGGTCGGTGCCCAGGTAGGAGAGGGAGGAGGCGGGAAGAAGCCATTTCCTACCCTGCCATCCCTGCTCCCGGCAGCCCAGAGCACGGGAATTAGCTCAGGAGTTTTCTGAGCTGGAGGCTCAGCCTCGGCACGGCCTGATCGATCAGGCAAGGATCGCTTTCCAACACACTCCTGCTTGAAGACAACACCGCCTGTACCGACCAGCTCCGCAGCACCGTGCGTGTAGGG
>WBNP01001303.1:27642-61048 GCA_013401095.1 Passerina amoena
CCCCCCCCCGCCCGGGCTCCCCCTCCCCGCCCGGCTCGGGAGCGCGCAGGGCGGCGGGAGCGCGCACGCCGGGGGAGGCGGGCCGGAGGAGCTGCGGGACCCCCGGGCCGCTGGCGCCATCATGTACCGCTCCAGCAGCGGCCGCTCCGGCCCTTCGTCCTCGTCCTCCTCCCACCGTCTGAAGGAGAGCGGCTCGTCGGCGTCCCGCGCCTCCCGCTTCAGCACATCGGGGCCGGGGCCAGGCCACGGTCGGCCTCCCCCGCCGATGCCCGCCGCCGCTTGCGCCGCCGCCTCGCCGCCGCGCTCCGCTTCGCCCCGTCCGCCGCCGCCTCGCCGCCACCGCTCCCCATCGGGCCACCGCGGGCCCTGTCGCCGGTCCCCGTCGCCGCACCGCAGCCGGAGGTTGCCGTCGCCGCCGGGAGGAGCGGGGCTCGGTGGCCCCCGGGGCCGCCGGGGCAGCGAGCACGGGGACAGCGGCGGCAGCAGCCGGGTAAATACTGCGGGGCACCCCGGGGGCTCGGTGCGGGCCTGCCCCCGCCTGGGCGGCTGTCAGAGCCCCTGACTCGGCGCGGCCAGGTCCTTGCAAAATTACACCGGCCCCGGGCTCTCCCTGTGCTGAGGGTGAGCGGCAATTTGCCCCTATTCCTTATAGAGCCAAATGGGACAAAAATTGATTTCCGTTTTAAGTGATGTTTTCCCGCTAGTTTCCATTGCATTTTTGTTTGTCTTACTGGCTAGAGCCATTTTAGAGAACGTTCGAAGATGATGCTGTCTATTCGCTAAGGCAGAGGGTGTCATTTTCCTCCATTTAACACATTGGGTTGTGTTAGTGCATAAATATCGTTTAACTTATGAGAATATAACTTTTTAGACAGCATGTTGAATGAGTACTTTGTCTGAATTCTTCCTGCTGTCACGGCGGGCGTACAAAGAGGGCTGTTACTGATTTATGTCTTTGAGAGGGATTCTTTGCTAGGCACCGCTTTGTAGCTGGGGCTGTGCAGGGTGTCCCAGTCTTCTCATTTTGTCTTGGCAAAGTCTGATTTGGGCAAGCTCTGTTTCGATATCTGTGGTGGATGGCATCTTAGATGCAGACACCTTCGTAATAAATTGAAGTGTGAAGACTTTTTTTTTTTTTTTTGCATGAGTGGGATTGGCTCACCTAGGTTTTGTCTTCTTGCTCCTTGGTGCAGTGATTGTTTTGTCTGGTGACTCTGAGCTGTGGTGTGTAGTAAGTTCATTGTGCATTTGTGCTACCGTGAAAGAAGAGATTTTTGTACTGGGGTACTCTAGGCAGTGGTTGCATGGTCACTCAATCCAGCACACATGCAGTTGCAAAGAACAGTGTACTCGCCTTTCCCTCTTGCTTTGCACTATATTCTGCCCTCTCTCATGTGCTCAGACTTGGATTTGTGAGTGGCAGGGTGGGCTGATGTGAGGAAACAATGTAGCTGAAAGTCCAACAAAAGTGTGTTATCTCCTGGTCCATTGCCTAATGGGATACTCCCAAGGGAGGATGGGGATTGCCCTTTATCATGGCAATACAGGTTCCTACCGGATTTCTTTGGAGCTGCAGCCATAGCAGAGGTCACGGGTGATTGTAGTGGCATTAAAATTCAGGTATTGGTGTTAGTTCATATTGAAAGGTGAGTTAACCTGGAGATGCAGGAAGATAATGTTGTCTTGGACCGTTAAGCCAAGCCAGGCTACGCAACTTGCCTCTGGCCATTTTTTTTCGCGTGGCATTTCACCCTTATCTCCATCCTCTTTAGTTTCCTGTGTGGTACTCTTGCAAATTGCATTACTAATAATATCCACGATGAAAATAAGTAGTTTTTTAAAAGGAAATGTTTTTCTTTCTGATTCATGTCAGTTTGTGTTGTGGCTTGATGGACAGTTGCATGTTCACAACTGATGGGTGGCAAACCTGGGATACAGGACAGAACTTTCTTAAACTGACTTCACCATCACTCAGTCTCCCATTTCACTGTATCCTCGATAGGCTGTGAACCTGTGCTGGCTGTAACAAAACTTTCAATGCTGACTGTGTTGGTAGTTCGGACTTGGAGAAATTTGATCTAAGAGTTTTGACTAGAAACCTCCCACTCCCTCTTTGATGGGGGGGAAGGCCACCAAAAACGTCCACTTTACACGAACATTACTTTTGACAAATGCTGCTCTTCTAGTGTTACTTTACACCCTCCTGGCTCAAGTTAAATCAGTCATCTCAACAAATTGTTACAGATTAATGACTTTTTTCTTGCCAGTTCTAACTTCAGAGAAGGATTGAAAAACTATTTATCCTAGAAATTAGGCGTTAGCAGGTTAGCTGATGCTGTACTGATGAGCCAAATGGATTTTTTGTTTATTTACAGGATTACTGCATTTAAGGAAAGCCCTTCTGTAGGAAGCAATTGTCACAATAAGAGATCTTGAGACAATTAAATAGAGTTCTTCAACCTATATTGTGCTGACTCTTGCGTTTGCTAAAGCCCAGCGTAAGTAATTCTTAGAGTGTAACATCCACATTTTTTCCATGGAAGCTTTTGTCCCCCAACAGGTGTTTGACTGACAACTGACACTACTTCATCTTCAAATTGATGTTACAAAGCATAAAATACATATGTAGGTTTGTTTTGTTTTTTAAAAGTACTGTTTACAAAAGTAGTGTTAATTAGAGAAAGATAAAAGCTGGGATTACGCTGTCATTTCCCAAAGAGTGGCGCTAAATGTGATGGAAACAGAGCAGACAGCAGATATGTTGGGTTATCATGACTGGTCAGGGTAAAGTTTTAATGAAATTTTTAGGGTTTTATGACTTAAGACCCTCACTTCTCTTCAGAGGCTTGAGAATACGAAATGTGCAGGTGTGGGAAGTTACACAAATATTTTAGTAAGTGGGATTTTGGAGCTGTCACTGAAAGGACGTGAATTCAGTAGCCCAAGGAAGAGGAATTTAGGTTGCAATGAGGAAAGAGGACTTGAAAGAGGGGAATATATGCATAAGGGTGGGAGATGTAATATGTAGAATGAAGACACTGATGGGATAAGGGCATGGGGTTGAAATGGAGAAAATAAATTTGAGTACAAGTTCCAGGGTATTTTCCTTGTCCTACATATGAATTGAGGTATGAAAGCAGCAGCTTCAGAGATTTCTTACTAAAATTTTTTGTTTCTGGGAGTTGTTTTGGTTTGGTTTTTTTGTTGTTGTTGTGATTTTTTAAAAAATTATTATTATTTGTGAGATGGAGTACATGCACTTCCAGGTTACAGCATTGTTGCACATTTTGTTATGCATAACTGGGATGCTGGCAGTGGAGCCATGTATTGGATGTTGTAAGTAGGGATGGTGTTAGTTTCTTAATAGCTGAGGAAAACTTTGTGGTGATTGGAAGAATGTGGAGTGACAGCAAAAGTTTGGGGTGAGTACTGAGAAATGTAATGGAGGAGAGGAGGGTCAGGGCTTTACAGTGAGAGATTTTGGCAGACTTTCATTTGTTCTTGCAGGGCTGACACATGCTGCTTTTATTTATCCCTGCTGACCTGCGTGCTTGTTCTTTTTAAAGGTTTGTTTTAGCTTCTTTGCTTTCTTGTAAGAAAATTGGCTGAGATTAGAGGACTGGAACATGTGGGGTCAACAGAGAATGAAGAATGACAAGCAGGTATGCAGCCTGTTCAGTAATATGGCAGTGGTAACTGTGGTTTAGGTGACAGAACAGGAAGGGAGAAAAATGCAGTGTAGTGCATACATAGGTATGACTAGTGGTGGTGTTCAGTGCTCCAGATACAAAAACCTTTTGAAAGTGGAACTTCTCCTGTTTAAGAAATATATAAATTAAAAAATCCTGAAGTTCAAATATTTACTGCCCTAACTGTTGTCTCTGGGCAATTTGTATAGATCAGTCACAAGCCATCCAAACATTCTGAATGTAAACTATTTCTTTCCTTTGCCCAGAGTTTGTTCTGAGATGTAATCATCACTTCTCTGTCTTCAGTGGAGGTGATTGTCATCTGTATGCCCACAGTCTTGATGCCTAGAAGATGGCCTTGAAGATAGTAATTTCTTGAGGCAGCCCTCAAAATTCAGTGTCACAATGGGCACAAGTCAGAATGTGTTTTTATGAGACACATGCACCTTGAGTATGTTGTATCTCAGCCAGGCTGTTACAAGACCATATTTTGCTGGGCAGGGCAGTTGGTCTTCAAAAGCAATTAAAGTGTGTTCTGATAAATGCTGGGATTCAGCTTAATGAATCACTAATATGTTACCTTAGAATAAAGCTATATGCACAATGGATTCTAGTACAGATTTGTACTGCAAGTGAATTTTGTTAGGTAAAGTTGTAAAGGAATTCTCTTGCTTTTATTGGAGATTATGTACTGTTCCTTTGGTCTCTTGGAGGATTGAGCTGAACCTGCTGCATGCTCTCAGGGTGGATGTGGACATTCAGTGCACCTGCTGTTTGCTACAGTTTTCAGCAGTAAAAGCGGTGTGCAGTGCATGACTGGTTTGGCAGAACTGAAGCTGGTTCGCTGCTTCCTGTTAGGCAGAATCTATGTTGTGTTGGTTTAAAAAAGCAAAATCAAGTATCTCTGTCTTTAGGCAGTCTCATCTGTTTTTTATGGAACTCCCCTTAACTCTGATCAGTTCTGTATTCTGGTGCTATATTTTAGAATAATGTGAGGCACTACTAGTTAAGCATAATTTAACAGTGATGGTGTTTTGTGTACTGTGTGTGTGTACAAAGGACGGTCTGTGCAGAGGCAATGAGCTCAGGTCTTCTCTGCTGTAGATTTTTCAGAGGCAACTTTATTTAGTTTACTCTGGTTTATCTCTACCAGCTTTAAATAATGGTAATGGGAATTTTAGACACCTGTAGAAGGTGTTTCTAGTGGCATTGGTTTTTAGTATTATGTTGTGCTTATCTGGTGAAAGCAGCATGGGGTGAGGAAAACTGTTAAAAACATCACTGCTAGGAAAATCTTTGTTTACACTGGTTACTAAAGTTGTAAATGGCCAGAAATCCAGACACTTTATTCAGAAATTCCTGGCACTGTTTCTATGCAATGTTTATTTAGCTGCTTCTTCTCTACAAAGAAAGAAGAACAGCAGCAAATTTGTGACTTTGTGACTTTCTCTTTGGTTTTACATCTTCCAAAATGGTGATTTATGAAATGTATTTCTGAGTTGAAAATTTCTAGATAATTTAAATATGGAGCATGTTGTTAGCACCTGGGATGAGAAGTTAAATGCAGTCAATACCCTCCCCTTTCTTTAGTAACTAAATAGAATTGAAGTATTTGGAACAGTTGTTCTTCTAGTTTGATTTTTCAATTGATCCATCCCCCCAAGTCGAATTTATTAAGCAGAGCAGAATCACTTCCTTTCTGTAGCTGAGATGAAAATCCCCTGATTGATGGGCTTGCACTCTCTCTTCAATTTACAGAGGCGCTCCCCGAGTCTCCGCTCTGAGTCTTCCCTGGAGCACAGTTTGCGGATTACTGTTGGTAATGACCGCTATTGCATTGGCACACTGGAGCGAAGGAGGCTGCCTGATAGACTGGGCTCACCCATTGATAACCTGAGTGACAGGTATGCTCCTCTGCACGTGGGGATTCACCTGGGTGCAACAGCGTGGGAATGGCTCTACTGGATGAGATCAAACATCTCATTAGCCCACTGAATGCCTGGGGAATGAGGGTAAGCATGTAGTGATGCTTCCCAGGAATATTCCCCCAGAGTCTCGCAAGTTGTGGTACAGAGAATTCCTGAACAAAAGTCTCTGCCTGTGTAACTCTAAACAGATACTTCTTTGTCAACTGCTTCTAAATCCTATATAAACTAAGCATGCACATCATATATTGCAGGAGGGAGTGTGATGTCAATCCCTCCAGCGAGTCCTTCCCTTTAAGGGTGATGTCACATGGAGACATTTCATTTGACATTTCACTGCTTCAGCCACCTTCTGTTTCTTAGGAACCTACCTAGTCCTTACTGAAAGGAAGGTTGTTTAGTATAAAGATAGTGTAAAGCTTCAACTTCCTCATTTATTGGGAGAAATTGTCTACTTTCCTGATTTTTGAGACTAGTCTAGAAGAAAACTTCAAAGCAGCTTGAGGGATATTATTATTTTGACTTTAAAAACCTTGCAGAAGAGAACATAGTCATGCAGTCTCATACATTATAAAGGAAGTGTTAGAATTCTTAGGATCCCTTGACTGAAACTGGAGAGAAACAGTTAATGGAGAGAATTCTTTTGTGTTAAAATACTTCACTGCTGTGAAAAGTGAAGTGTAAGTATTAGTAGACACAATTAGGAACTCTTTGCCTTCAGTAGGAGAACCGGTATAATCTGGCAAAACAAAGAAAATCAGAAAACTGTGCAAATAAGTCTCTTTGTCTTGAATTGCAAAATTAAAGATGGCATAGCTTGTGCCCTGGAGCATACAGTTGCACTTTCAGGTCAGGGATAAGCATACAGCACAGCAAAAACCATTACCACTTCCATTTTTCATGCAAATATCATCAACTGTTAAAAAAAAAAAAGAGAGAGAGAGAGGGAAGTGAGCAGAAGAAATGAATTTCTTGTCTTTCTCAAGTGTAAACTTAATTTTCAGCAGGTGTAGAAAAGCAAATGAGAGTTTGGGTTTTGGTACTGTCACTTCTATGCCTTTACCTCAGTTCTCCTGGCATCAGTGTTTGATTTGTAAATCCCCTGTGCAGTTTGCAATCTCGTAAATGAAATAAGTGTGTATGCTCAGGGAGAGTACAGTGGTTGGAAGGAAAAGGAAGTGATATGTTGGGAACTGGCACTTCTCTGGCAAATTAGGTGCTTTTGAGGGCAGGGGATGATGGTGTTTGTCCCATTGCTTCATGTTCTCAGGCGAGATTTTAGATTTAACTTCTGTGGTGCTGATGCATGGTTAGAAGTAACATCAGGTATAGTGCAGTTTATTTAATGTAAGAGTGAGAAATCACAAAAGTTGACTTCTCTATTACAGAACCCATAGAGGCAAAACAGAATTGTAAGAATAGACTCCAGAGAAGGTTTAAAAGTGACAGATGAGTTAGAATGAGAAGAAGATAAAGTGAGACCATGTAGACTTTAATCTTTAAGTGACTTCCTTGTATTTGTAGTATAAGTCTGCAGGAACTTCATGTTGTTACATTTGGGGTTTTTTTTTGTCTAATCTGGGCTCGCTGTGCTTTTCTGAGTGATACGCATTGTCTGGAAGCTTAAAGTATGTGACAACCAAGTCACCTCTTAGCTTTTCCTAAATCATCTAGGTACTACTTCTGAATTCTAAGTTTCTTCACTGCTAGCCATTTTATTTGTTTTCAAAAGGCCCTGGTTTTTGATTAAGGACATTGTTTATCAAGTATTTTTCATCATGTATTTTTTCCCTTCCCTGAGAGGTTGCCCTGGTACTGGGACACTGACTTTATGTCTATCACTGGCTGTAAAATGGTCTTTATTGTTACTGCTCCTATCACATTTTTATTTTGTATGTGGTACATTCTCATTCTAATAAAAAAAAAAGGCAAAAGAAAGAAGTGTTTCCTAAAGATGTCTTTTCAAATTTTGAAGTAATTGGAGCAAATAATTCTGAATTTAGTTATTCTCAGCTATTTTTGCTAACTACTCTACTTTGATATTTCAAAATCACTTTGACACATTATTCTCTGTGATTTGTAGGGCCTTGGAATAGTAGAGAGGTTCATTAGTCTATAAAGGAAATAAAATACCAAAGGAGGGAAATAAAAAGCCAAAGGAGGGCTTTTAGAGTCTCCTGCAGCAGTGGATTTTCAGGATGCCTGAGGAGACTTTCTAAGGGTGTTTGTTCCCATGCAGGTCTGTCCTAAAACATCTGTAAGAGCTTGCCCCATGTTTCTAGGGAAGCTGGTCTCCTGCACATGTCTAAATAGGCACACTGAATGCTGCTGGACTGTGTCTTCAAGGTCACCTAAGCAGCTTCAGTCTCCTGCTTGGACCAATAAGTGGTTTTTTTTTGTCTTCCAGAATCTCAATCTGTCAAAGTGAAAAAGAAATCTTTTTCTCTCTCCCTGTCTTCCATCTGTCCAACTCTCAGTATTTTTAAGACATTCTACTACTATCTGAGCTGGCACAAGCTCTAGAGAGCATCCCACCAATTCTTTCATCTGAGGTTAATACAAAACATAGACCAAATCACTGCAGAGACTTGGTCTGCATTAGGCTGTGTTCTGAAATAGCATTTTTTGGCATGATATCAAGAGTAACAGTTGGCTGGAATATGAACAGCTCATCTGACTCCCTATTCAAAGACTGTGTATTAAAGTGGAGTCCTGTTGATTGCTGACAGCAGAATACCACTATTTATTTCTATTTCTGTGTATGTGAATAAACATGCCAAAAAGTAAATTACCTTACACTAGTTGTAGGTCTCTGAGGCATCATGTGTGTGTAACCTGTGGTCTGTTTTCCATCTCTGAAACTGCAAATTCCAGTGATTCATGGATTCTTTGTTGGTGAAGGAATTGGGATGGTCACAGTGGTACCACCTTGTATCCTCTCCTGAGGATGCAGTAGCTAGTAGTGGACATCACTGGCTGAAAGCATGCAAACCAATTAAGAGGGATGTAACTCTATTGGACTGTATGCACAGAAGACATGTTTCAAAGAGACCAGTAAGGCAAGTAATAATTTTTTCCACAGCTGTGTTTAATTTTCAGGTTTTAAATTTGCATTTTAGCTGTTCAAAGTGTATTTGGAATGTCTTGCTGGTTTTAAATACAGTAGATTTGCTGTTCCTTTCTTTACAAAGTATGATTAAAAATTCCTGTGCTTTGTCACTGCAGTCAATTTGAATTGTAGGCGACAGCTGCCAGACATGCATCTAAATAATTTTATTTGCACAAAAATCAGCTGAAGGTATATGGTGAAACACATCTGTTACTCCATCAGGTGTGCTCATGCAGCTTGTACAGGTTTAGCAGGCTCTCAGAAAACATGCCACTGGGAATTGACATACCTTTATGTAGGTTGTGAAAATAACATTTATTTATGAAATTTAATTTAGCTATTTGTAGATGTTTTTGTGCTTTTGGAGGAGTTGGATATGTGTAGTTTGCTGAAAACTGGAAAGATACCATCTAATACAGTGGGTACAGGTGCATGCCAGATTTGTTTTATAAGATGTGTTGGACTAATAAAGTATCTAATAAATGCTTTGCAATGATCCAAGGTAAAGTGAAGTTTTATGTTGACTTTTTTCTTAAATATGCATTTGTAAACTATGAAAATACCCTGGAAAAAGACCTTTTCTGTGCATCTCTGCTATTCTATAGTCTGTTGTGAAAAACTGGGGCTGTAATTTATTTGCAGATGTCTTCTGGTATGACTTGATTTTGTCCCTTCTCAAATCTATGGAGGGACCTTTGGAGTAGGAGGAGGTGATTTTTGTGGATTCAGGCCATTATACATAGTTTATCTCAAACTGATTCACTCATGAAAGTCTTCTGTCTCACTGATGTCACTTAGGGAGCACATTTTCTTTTTTGGACGATCTTGCTAGATTTTGAAATATCAGTAAGTAAAACCAGCAGCTGGTAACTTTTAAAGTGGTTTGGTTTGTTTCTGGCTTGTCTAAAGAAAAGTCACAGTTTTTAAGCATCAAGAAAAAGGCCTTAGTCAAAACAGTACCCCTAATTGTAGGTGTCTGTAGGAATTGGTCCAAAAGTAGATACTCCAAGAGAAGAAGCTGGTTATTTTGATGTTGTGACAGTTGCACACCCACTGTAATAATGCAGAGAGGCTGGCACAGAAGAATGGTACTATCACACTTAATCTCCTTGGTTTACAGATACCAGAAGCTGTGCTTCTTTTAAGTTATGGGGTTCATGTGCTTAGTGGCAGCGCTGTCTGCGTACCTGTTACAAAAGAAAATGTTGATAGAATTTGTGGTCCTTGTCCACAGCTGAAGATAAAAAGAGGATCTGGTTGCATTTGCCAGTGTGAAACTGAATTATACCTTGAATAATTCATAGGAAATCTGACCTTGGCATCTGACTGGGAGAGGCAAGGAAAGGGATTGTGGTCTGAAATATGATAGTAAGGGTTTTTTAAAACATGTATTCTCTCACATTCACAGAAATGAATCCATCCTATCAATTTTTCAAGGCTCTAATTCCTCAGTATGAATTGAATTGTTCACGTCACTGTGTTTGCAGGGAACTTCCTGGGAGGGATGTACAGTACCATTAAAAATAATTCTCCCTCTCTACCCTGCATTTTCAGTACATAAAATGTTGGTTCTGTTTAGTAAGTGAGATGTTATTTTGAAACTGGCTTGGAAATTTCTTACCCTTGAGTAAGACTTCGTTTAATTTGATTCGAATACTTCTGTTCCATGTTTCTCTCACACAGGGATGATGTGGCGGATGGTCCAATATTCCCTAGAGGCCTCACGTGTCCTCGTGGCCTTGAGAGATACCCAGCACATGAAGATCAGCCTTCCAGTCCCTTCATCCCGAGGCACGATGAGGACTACCGCAGCCGCGATGTTTTCCTGCACCGCTCAGATTACAGCCCGCACTACGGCCGCCGGGAGGAGCTGCCTCCTCGTGCATCTGACAGAGATGGTGACAAACTGAGGAGGTCCCCTTACCCACTGAAAGCAGAGGAGAGGGGCCGAGAAATAAAGCGTCCGCGGTATGAAAAGGATGAGAAGATGCATGGTGTGAGCGGAGAGCATCAGGGTTTCTCATCAGGAACACGGAACTACCGCAGGCGAAGCCGCAGCCGTAGTAGAAGCCTGAGCCCATCATACCTGAATGAAGAATTCCGAGAGCTTGACCGTGCAAGGAGGAAGAGAGAAGAGGAAGAGCGCAGCAGAAACTTGAATCATGATGTTTCAGGCACTGGCTACACGATCCCTGGCTTGACTAACACACTACAGACTTCTGAGCCTCGCTATACATACAGGCCTGAAGAAATCCCACCCATGCCCAAAAAATCTATCTTGAAGAAACGAGTAGAGATGGAAGTAGAGTCTGCTGTTCAGGTTTGGTCTCTGTGTGTCTGTCCCCGTGCTTCTACTCTCCAAAACAGTTACTTCATGATACAGAATGTCAGTTTGATTTCCAAAATACGAAAGCCAAATTTTGCTTCCCTTTCCTTAAGAGGACAGGTATCTTTCTGCAGGGTGGTAAAAATTTGAAGTGCATTAGAAACTTTAAATGGTTATGGCATTTAATCAAGAATCATATATATATATATAAAAAAATAAATATATACCTATGTATATATACACCCATATATATATATTATACACCCCTGTATATATACACACACACACACACACACACACACATATATATATATATATATATAGTCTGAGACGGAATAAAATGTCTTTGTGGAAATTCAACCCATGATGCAGAGATCTGGGCCAGCTTTCAAAGAAAAACTGACTCTCATAGTACCACAGGCAGTCAGGATATTGATTGAAGCTCTTCCCCTGTAGCAGTGTCTCTTTCTTGTTTCTTATAGACTTAGAGAACTGCCTAACGCTTCTTCAGTACCTCTGTTTGAAAACAGCTTTTAAATTTCCTTATTTTTTCCCTTTGAACTATAGGCTAGGATCAGCCCTACTTAGTTTGTACCAAACCTATACCAATTGAGTCTCAAAATGAGAGCAATGGGCAGATAAGTGGCTGTGGCTACTGTGATAAACTGACTTTTTGTGTTTTAACACATCACTTTGATTTGCCTGTTTTACTGATCAGTGTTGGTTTGATAGTGACATATTTATCTCAGGAGTGCCCAGATACTGAGCATCCCATTCCATACCTATTACTGGAAATGCTATTTAATATGGCATTAATTATGAATATCTGAAGAAGTGGCTGAGAATAACCTCAATGCAGTAGTTTTTATCTGACTTAAGGTATTGAAATCCTATGTGACTATGACTAAACTCAAAGCATATCCAAAATGATGTAACAGGGTTTCAATTTTAAAATTTCAGTTCCTATGCTTGCAAAAAGTTTCAAATATAACTGCGATTTTGTGTGTTCTCTGAGATAAGCATTCATTGTTGGACATGGCATTCCAGAATCATCAGGCAACTTGGTTTGTAATCTTCTGTGTTCTCTTTCAACTGCACATTGTCTCTTATAACAGTTTTATTCAGCTGTGAACTCAAGGAGAAACGAACACGTTCCTTTGTTCTGTGAGGTGCATAGTGCCTTAGAAGTAAATGGTATCTTCTCTCTTTCAGCCCGAGGGCTTTTCAAGCAGTCCAGCCCCCAGCAAGGATCTTCCTCTTCTTTCTAGTCAGTCTTCTTTGCCCCAGAGCAACAATGTAGCTCCTTTTGCTTCTGAAGTGGAAAACTTTCTCAAACTGTTTAACCAAGGCTCTCTTGTGGAGGGTTCAGACAAGGAGTTGCATGAAGGTTTGTGTGAGTGGAACCCACTCTCTGGGCCTCCCAAAGACACTTTGATGTTTGAAGAGAAGTTTGGAAGCTTCTTAAGTCACAAAGAAAAAGTAGAACCCAAGTCAGAGCCCACCGATCGCCATACTGACTTCCTGCTGCCTCATGAGAGGGCCAGTCAGGATGGCAGTGGTTTCTCCCGAATCCTGGGCATGATGGCTGATTCTGTCAGCGCTCAGGAGAAGAGGAGGCGTAGCTTTCCTGACATTGAGGACGAAGAGAAATTTCTTTATGGTGATGAGGATGAAGAGACCAAAATTGAATCTGTCCCCATAGAGAAGCCCCCACTGAGTTGTGGCAATGAGATAATAAAACAGAAAATGAGCCCACCTCCTTCTCCTGCTCCAGCTGTCAAGATGGATCCTTTAGAAGAGCCAAACGCAGAGTACGCAAAGATCCATGACTTACTCAAAACCATTGGACTTGACATTGGTGTTGCTGAGATTGGCAAACTGGCTGTTCGCACTCAGGAGCGCCTTCATGGCAAAAAGCTGGCGTCTCGTTCTCCGGATCGCCGCTCCTCGGACACCCGCAGGCTGGACGCCTGGGAGCTGCGCCGCAGCCGCAGTGACACTCGCTCTCCTGAGTCGGGCCAGCAGCGTTCAGCGTCACCTCCGGGCTCCTTCCCGCAGCCCAAAGATGCAGCCTCTCTTCACAAATCAGACTATACTAAGAGCAAGCCAGTGGGACAGAAGATACCTCCGCACGCACCAGAACAGCCTCTTCCTTCTGTCTCTCTCATTCCTTCAATTCCACCAACTCCCGCTAGTTTGCCACCCACACCTACTTCTGTTTCCCAATACCAAATTTCCAACTATTCCCACTACACTGCTGCTCAAATTTCCCAAAACTACCCCCCTCCCACAATGGCTCCTCCAGGATATGATGCATATGGGCACTATATGGCATATGCAGCCCCTGGCTGGCCCATGTACCCCACTGCCCAGCAGCCTAATCCTACGCTACCAGAAGCTCATGGTCTGCTTACTATGGCCATGTCAGCGAACCCCACACGTCCCAATCTCCGGGTGATTGAGACAGTCTCTCTGGGAAAGGATGTCCCCGATGTAAAAAGAGACGGTTCTGTGCTTGTTCAAGTCCCTACCACTCCTTCTCATTCCAAAGCACCCCTTCGTCTGTCGTCACACTCTCTGAAAAATACCACAGAAAGGATGTCAGATGAAAAAAATCGGGCAGCTCAAAAGCAGAAGGTATGTTAGGTGTTTTGATACTTCAGATTGTGTTGGATTGCATGATTGGTGGGGTGGAAGCTTTTTCTCTAAAGGTGCACTTTTTCTTTTTTTTTCTGAGTTGCTCCAGTTTAAGAATAGTTTGACCTAGTTTACCTCCGTTAAAGATTTCTAAGCATATGTCTGTATTATTCTGTGACACCTGTAAAACATGCATTTTAAATCTCCCAAAGTTGTATGCCATTGGCTATGGCAGAACAGATGGAATCAAATACAAAGTTGAATTTCTTTGAACCAGCCAAAATCTTACTGAGAAAACACATGGTGGCCACAGCTTGGCTTTATTCTGCTGAGATTTAAGTATTGAAATACCTGAAGATATCTGGGGATATGTAAAAATCTGAAGGGACAGTATAAAGAAAATGAAATGGCTTTTTTTACTGATGTTCAGAGGCAGAACAAGAGGCCACTGAAACACAGGAGGCTCCATCTGGACATGCTACATTGTACAAAATACCACAGTTATACCTGTATTAGACATTCTTTAATACATACTAAAGGGTATCATCATTCACCATCACATACAATCTTCCCTCTACATTTATACTAATTCTCTTACAAAAATCACAAAACTAGAAGAATTTAGGGGAAACTACTTGGAGGCTCTGACACCAGTTCAGGTCATACATGTTAGTGTTTTCCTCTTCTTATTATCTTGGTTTGTACAATAATTAGAAAGTAGTGGGGAAGAATGTATTTTAAAGTAGGAAACTGTAGTTACACAACTGTCGAAGAACTGGATGACTCCCAAAACTTGTTTGAGTTTTCAGACTGGTGTCCACTTGGTCTTTGTTGTTAAAATAAGGGCATAGAATTATTTGGGTATGAGGGGACAATTAAAAATCATCTCGTTCCAACCCCGCTGCCATAGACAGGGACACATTCCACTAGACCAGATTGCTCAGAGCCCCATCCAACGTGGCCTTGAAGACTTCAGGGCTGGAGAGTCCACAGTCTCTATGGGCAACCTGTTTCCATGCCTCACAATCCACATTGTAAAGAAATGCTTCCTTTATATCTAGTTTAAATCTACCCTATTTTAGTTTGAAACTGTTGCCACTTTTCCTGTGACTACAGACCTTGGTAAAATATCTGTACCCATTTTTCTTTCAAACCCCCTTTAGGTATTGAGGCTGCAATATCATCTTTTATTATAAGAGCCTTTTCTTCACTTGTATGAAGTGCTACATCAGCAAATAAGGGAGCTTCCACTTCTTGCAGGAATAATAATTTCTTCAGCTGACACAGCTGAAATTTTGTTCTTAATGAAATTAAGTACTTTTGGAAGAGCTCCCTTGGCTAAAGGTGTGTGCATTTCTCCTGCCCTGACATACCTTGGTAGCTCATCTGTGCATCTTGGTAGAACTTCTAAGGCTTTGTCTGCACTACAGAAATCTTTGTCTAGAGATTAGTCCACTGTTTTTTTGCTCGGATGGATTGGAGTATAAAAATTTGCATGTTCCACTTGATGCCCCTATGCTGCAAAAAACTCAAGAATAAAATGGTGCTTTGATGATAAAAAAATAGCATACAAAGCTAAAATAATAATAATAATAAAAAACCTTCTCATGTTGTTTAAGATGTAGCTTAACTGTGTTGGTAGAACTACTTCAGGAAGGATTCAGGAATCCTGCCAACATTGGCATTGCTGTCGTAGAAGTGATTATTGAGGGAAGTCAAGATGACTTGTTTGTTAAGGGAGGAGTCTATAGTAAGCTTTAAGAGCCTTGTGAAGGTAAAAAAATTGGGATTTGTCTCTTGAAGAATGAAGCTGGAAAAGAAACTGAAAGAACTTTTCAGGTTTCATTTTAGCATATTGCTTTGTTTCCTTCTATGGGAATCAATGAAAACCAGTGAAAAAAGGATTAGTGAGCTCCTCATGCCACAGTTTTTACCTTTTGAACAAGAAACAAATTTCATCCTGATGTTTTATGTCAGATTGAAGCAAAACCTAACTAACAGCTAAAATGAGCCAGAGTCAAAGCAGGAGGCAAGGTGAAGGGCTGTGTAGGCTGATGGAACATGCTAGCTGTAGAGGCACTGCATGAGTTTTGCTGTAGAGGCACTGCATGAGTTTTGAGCAGTCATTTGTCATTGGTCTTGATTAGCCCTGTAGAAGATAGTCAGCTGAGCCTAAGGGCCTTGGGAAGCGTTGCAACAAACAGAGCAGTTTAGAGGAATACACTGCCCAAAAGCAAAAAACATTTCCTACAAACTGGGTCGAAGCATGACCGCACAGTACAGTTACTTTCAGATACAGAGGGAGAAGTTTATTTATTGTGTTAAAATACTCAAGAACATTTTGGGAATAGCGAGCAGTGTTCTGTGTCTGGAAAGCTGAGGTCTTCCTGTTATCCTTGCAAGACTGTTTAACTTGGGAAGAGAAGAAAATCCAGACACCTTCCAATTTATTTAGGTGATAGAAGAGAGAGAAAAACTGAAGACTGATCGAGAAGCACGGCAGAAGAAACTTTACTATCTCAAGACTGAATTGGACAGGCTTCGTAAACAGCAAGGTAAAGTGCATTACCACCCTCCCAGCCCCTGCTTCTTTTTTCTCCCCCATTGGGATGTGTCACAAGTCCTGGTATCTAGCAGGAGAAGGAGAACCAAAATAAGAATTGTCCATAATGTATTTTCATGCTCCTGGCAATGTACAACTCTTGAAAAAGAAGTGACCTAGTTACTATATTAAGATCAATTACATCAAATTTTGAGCAGACAGTTGCTCTTGCATCTTCTTGGCTTGATAAGCCAAAGGAATTGTACTTTATGCATTTTAGTGCTTCTTTAGAAGAAGTGAGAAATAGTGACTGAAGATGTTATTGTGCCTTTCAATTTTTCATGAATCTTATCTGGAGATGGAAAAGTCCTCTCTCAAGAGAGCTAATTTTTTGTGTCTTTAAAACTTGTTTGGTCTGATTAAATACTTAATTCCTTCACTTTTGGAAAATGATACTTTCAGGTCAGAATAGGCAATTTAACTTTTGCTTTTTTGGCACACAGGGAAGTAGTGATTATAAATTGATACTTTTGAGGATTATGGTGCCTCTCTTAGGCTGTGTGTTATGGTAGTCTTTATGGAGGCACATCATGCAGATTTAGTGATGCTGTACCTGAGAGTCAATTCCATCTTTACAACTTTATTGTGAAGATTTAGCCATAATATTTTGTATTAGCATTTTACTTGTTGCTGGAATTATTGTATAGGTCTAAAGTCAGTTTTCTGTTGCATTTCTGACTCTTCTGCTTCCTTGATTGGCTCAGGCGAGATGTTGAGGAAAAAAACGTCGTGAGAAGGATGGACACAAAGACCCCTTGTTGGTTGAGGTGAACAGACTACAAGAGAATATTATGAAGGAGATTGCAGAGCTGCATAAAGAATCTGATGCAGCTGACAAGAAGCAGTCTGAGCTTGACAAAGTAGCACAGATCCTGGGGATTAACATATTTGAAAAACCCCGTAAACCATCTGTGGAAACTAAAGTTTCCTCGGAAAAGAACAGCAAGTCAGAAAATGCAAAAGGTGTAGAGAAAACATCTTCCTCCAACAAGGTAAAGTCTTCAAGTTTGTGTGCTAATGATTTTCCCACTAAGAGAAGAGGGCACTGGGCAGACAGCTGGTCCCAGACATTTACTAAAGGATCATTGATGTCATTTGTTACCACATCTCATACAGTGGCTTTGATGGTGCATGCAGGTGAGAGTTGATGTATCAGTATATATAATGTCCCTCAGGTTTTGTGCAGTTCAGCACCACTTAACTGTTCTTGATATTGCTGAGGTGTTGCATTGCTGGTTGGATTGAACAGTATCATGAGTGTGTATAGCTGTTTGGTCTCAATACCATGCCAGGAAGACAGACTTCTTTTTTCTTGACAAAATTTCTGTCATGGCCTTTCAGACCATGTTTATAGGATTGTTTATAGCAGCAGAGCTCTCTGAAAGTTGGGAGCAAGTTGATCTTTTCACTGGGTAATGGTAGTAACAAATCACAAGACTTAAAGATGATGGTCAGCATAAGATGTTTTTTATGTACACATGTTCTCTCTTCAGAAATGTCAGTATGCATCAGTATGGTCTCTCTGGTGTGGTCTGTACTTCTCTGGGCTGGCTGTACCAGCATTCCAGAAGATAGTCTTACTTTGAAAGTAGGATGGATACTAGCATCTGAAAGGTTATGCTTGTATTCAGGAAATCAGTTATCCTGCTTTTCAGATGTTTATTCAAATATGTAACAGAAATAGCTAATGGGAAATTGTAGATTAATTTTGTGTAGATCTTAGCATATATATTTTTTGCAGAGAGGAAAATATTAGTAGGGTATGAGGTATAAGGAAAACTGAAATGGCACCTCACCTATTTATCTGAAGGGAGGATGTCAAGAGCATGGAGCCAGGTTCTTCTCCTCAGTGGTGCTGAGCAACAGCAAGAGGCAATGGGCACTGATGCACAGGAAGTTCCAGCTGAATTTGAGGAAGAACTTCTTCACTGTGTGGGTGACTGAGCACTTGAACAGATTGCCCAGATAGGTCTTTCTCACTGGAGATATTCCAGTACCATCTGGACACAATTCTGTGCCATGTGCTCTGGGATGACCGTGCTTGAGCACGGAGGTTGGACCAGATGACCCACTGTGGTCCCTTCCAACCTTACTCATTTTGTGATTCTGTATTTTCTCCAAAGCCACTCAAATCTGTTTATCCTGTAAAATTTTCTTTATGCTTTATTGTGGTCTGAGAACTCATTAGCTATCTTTAATTTAAAGACTTGCTTTTGTTTTTTTGTTGTTTCTTGAAACATCTCTGAAGTTTACTGTTCACTTACTTTAACAAATCGTTTGCTTCAGTCACCACTTCATAAAACTAAAGTAGACAAAAATGTTTGTTAAGTCCTACATTGCACTAAGTTATATTGTTTCCTTTTCTCGAGATATGGCACATGTGAATATACTTCTCATTATTTTAATTTGCATTGTCTGTGTTGTCCAAACCCTTAATGACTTGATCTCCTTTTCATAGTTCCTTATTTTAACATGGAAAATTGTGAGTTCTGGACAGGAACTTTTAATATTTTCATACATATATAGGCACATAGGACATGGCCTTCAGCCTCTACAATTCATGTTGTAGTTCTGATTAACTTTTTTTCATGAAAAGAAAGATGGTGCTGGCCTTTCAACACTGAGATTGGTTGGCTCTGCCAACCTGAGGGCAAAAGCCTTTGCCTTTCTGCTTATTTGCAAGGCACCTTGTGGTCCCTTGCTGCTGACCCTGTGTCTGTGTGTTATAGTTACACAGTCAATGCGGAGGTGAAGCCAGTGTTACTGTGCTGAACAGACACATCACCCTGTCTGGGCTCTAAATAGTAGCAAATGATAAAGGCATCTTTGAGCTGGGGTAATGCACCAACTGGAGTTAAGAGTGGGCTGTCACCTGTCTGTCTGAGAAATATTGTATTTTTAAAGTTTTGATTGAGATACTATTTTTATAGGTGTATGTCTATAAATAACAGAAACACTGATGCTTGTGTGACATTGTGAACATCCTTCCATGCACTTCCTGCAGATCATAAGCTGATCTCATTGTTCAAGAGAATGTCTGCTATGTTCTTGCTGACAGAATACGTGCAAATATTCCTGAGGTTACTTCTTATTCTGCTACCAAGAACTAGATTATATCGGGATATGGATATCTGTGGGGTGCCTAGTGACCTGGCTGTCTCTTCATTCTTTGATTTACAGTACATGTTGTGGGGGGTGGTGTTTAGGAATTTAAAGTAAGGCAGACATTATTTAACAATTTTGAATCTGCTTAAATAAATTTGTTCAGTGGTGGTAGTGAATAACTTGGAAATCATGCAACCAACTCGAGTCTGCTAAATTAACATGCTGTTCTTTCCAGACTGCCATGCAAAATGATAACATGATGGACTTTATGCCATTGAAAATGTAACTCAGAACTCAAAATACATCAAGTACTATTGTAATCTAAATTACCAGGGCTCATTCATGGTATATTTCAGATAATATTTGTTTTGCTCCAAGTTTAGTTTAGCATTAATTTTGGATAGAGTCCTGAAATGTCTGTATATCACTATATGGCGTCTTTCTGTACAGATCAATGTAAGTGCAAACATCACATGTTTAAATCACAAGATCCTTCACCCTATATTCTTAGGTAATTAACAAAACACCATCTTTCTTTCATTATTAAACAATGCGTTTTCTGGAGAGTGTAGGAACACTCAAATAATCTGATAAAACTGATGGAGTTAAATACTTTTAGTCACCTGATTTTTGCTTCCTTTTCCATTCTGCTTTCATCCAAACTACTTTTACAGTAACTTCTGAATGCCTCTAGGGGAACTATTTGAGGTCTTCTGGGCACTGTTTGGCTAGTATGGTAAATTGGAACTGTTATGTGAAACCAATAAAGTGGGAAGGGTGCATGCCACAGGGAGTTTGTTCATTTGGTTCCTTGATTACCTGCAACCATCCAGCCATTACATCTGGGACCCTTATTGGAACCTCTTCACTGCAGCCACGCAGCGTCTTAGTCGGCAATACCAGCTCTCTGAAACAGTGGAATTAACCTGGGCGCTGAAAAGCAGGTGATATATTTTTTTTGTGTGTATGGCTTCTGCTGGAGGCAGGTTCTGAATTCTAGAGCATTTTGTCTGTCCTGCCTTGTCTTAGAGAAGTGTTTCCTTCTGTTCAATTTAGGAATCAAAAACTACTAATGAAAAATCGAGAGGTAGAAGCCCGAAGCCAGCAGAATCCTCTTCACAGTCCTCCAAACATCCTTTCCAGTTGGCCAATATTTATGAATATTATGATGCAGGGAACCACTGGTGCAAAGACTGCAATACCATCTGCGGGACCATGTTTGACTTTTTCACACACATGCATAATAAGAAACACAGACAGGTATGTTGCAGGCTTCCTTCACTAAGTGCATTTCATATTGCTGTAAATTTTAACACTAAAACATACATCACAGAACTACATTTTGCAAGAGAACCTGAAGTAATAATGAACCCAAGAAGTAACTTATCAAATTCTTTTCCCCTAATGTTGGACTCGAGAAGTTGTACAGCTACTGGTGTATTCCAAATAGTGTAAATGGGGCCTGTGTTCAGTTTGCTCAGGTTTGCCACTTGTGTTTCACAAGTTTTCCTCTTCTTTGCAGTCATTTACATTTTACACTTTTCACAGGTTATTTTGTCATTGTAAATTGCAAAGTGGGAGGGAAAAGAGAGGAAAATAAGTTGTTGTAAATATTTGCACGTTGATTTTAATGTTCAGTGTTCTAAAAGGATATTAAAAAGGAAAAAGACAAGTGTACTTGCCTTGCTAGTGTAATATATGAGCCTATATACCTCTGTCACTGTGCAAATAGACGCTGGATCCTTACAACAGACCTTGGGCTTCGAAGACCCAGAGCGAGACCAAACAAGAGTCCATAAAACGCATTGATAAGATAACGGTTCCTGCCAAAGGTATGTTGATTTTTATTAACTTGGCTGTCATCCCTCTTTGCCCTCCAGCAAGTCCCACTTGCTCAGAGAAAGGACTTTTCAAAACTTTACCTTGGTATAGGACCACATATAGATACTCTATTATTAGGAAAAAGGCAAATTATTTAGTTTCTTGACTGTTCTTGTGTAAAAGGTCTTGAAGCAAGAGTGTGGTTTCTTATCTTTTTAGAGATTAGTTTTTTATTTTGAATACTAGTTGTCTTTCAGTGTAATTCTGAAGTAATTTTTACCAACATATTAGAATTCAGAGCATGACCACAATAGTTGGCAGTGTTTGGGTAGATCTTACACAGTATTCCACATTCTTGTAGTAGACTTTTCCATTCAGTACATTTTTAGCAGAGGTCTCCCTGAAAATTGACCAATGAGTACTTGTTGTAGTGCAGATACAGAGAATCTGAGACAGACATATGGAAGGAGTTGTAACTGAGTTGAAAATTAATATAGGATTTAAAATATGAATGTCTAAAAGGCCTGCCAGTGATCAACTCATTTTATTAATCTGTTACATGTTTCTGGTAGTGCCCACTAAAGAAGAATCTGCAGTGTCTTAGATAACTGTAGCAGCTTCTGTAGGCACAAGGATACAATCTTGCTGAACTTCAACAAAAATATTTGTGTTCTCTTTATAAACCAGGTATTTAGTATTTGAGCAGACTATACCAGAAAGATTGAAAATAGATCAAGGCTGTAGGAAATGTTAACCTACTTGAATACTCGGTTACCTTAATACGATGAAGGGCACTTAAATATTGAACCATAGTAATAAACTTCTTCACTTTGCATGTTTGTTCCTGGTAGTGGTGGTTCCTATGTAACTGTAAGGAGATCAGCATTAACTGTTCCAAAAAGAACATTGCTGGAGGTTTTGCTGTTGTTCTTTGACCAACTTTGTTAAGAGCTTGGCATTTATTAGGTTTTGTTTCTCTGATAATTTTCTTTGGCCTTTTCAGGCTCTGAGTTTCTGATTCCCATCACTGGATATTATTGCCAGCTCTGTCATGAATTTTTTGGAGATCAGATCTCAGCAGAGCAGCATGTGAAAAATCATCCCCACAATGAGAAGTATAAGGTTGGTAACTGATGTACTAGGAAGGAGACATTCCCTACCTTAGCTTCTGCTTGTTCTGTCTTCCTTACCTGAAGAATGACATTTAACTCCTTGGAATATATGTATTTGGTTATCTTCACTACATTCTACTGAACTAAATAAGCAGAACTTCCCACTACACCAGTACATAGAGATACTTTTATCTGCATGAAGCTGAAACAGTGTCTACTGTAAAGTGATAGCTCTGCTGCAAGCAGTTTGTAATACCTCAGTTTCTTGGTAGGAAAAAGTTTTCTGTTCTCTTAGTGTTGAGATGGCACTTACTGAGCAAGTCAGAATTGTCAGACAGCTGCATTTACTTATTTATTTTTCATGGAAATGAAAAATGGTGGCTAAAATGTTGCTTTTTATTTCCACAGAAATACATAGATGAAAACCCACTCTATGAAGAGAGGAGAAATCTAGACCGTCAGGCTGGATTGGCTGTAGTTCTGGAGACAGAGCGCAGGCGGCAAAACGAGCTGAAACGGAAACTGGTTGAGAAACAGAAGGAAGAGAAGGATGAGAAAACCCCAAAAATAATAAAGAAGGAGGAAGTAAAGAGCATCCCAGAGTTAGGAGACGGGAATAATGAAACTCAAGGCAAAACAGATTCTTCTGGGCGAAAAATGGGTATTACGGTAAAGCTAAAGAAGGAAGAGAAGACAGAGGAGAAGAAAGAAGAAAAGAAAGAGGAATTGAAAAAGGAATCACCAAGCCAGACCTCCTTTGGGAAATTCAGCTGGAAAAAGACTGAGAGAGAGGATAAAACCCCAGGAGGTGTTGCAAAGGAAGAGAATACAGAAGGAAACAAAGAGGAGAACAAGTGTCAGTCTGTGAAATCCCATATCAAGCCCATTGAAATCAAGCTGTCTGGGAAAACTGTTATTCCACACACTAGCCCATGGATACCAGTTGTTTCCACATCAACACCAACAAAAATTCTCCCCAATCTACCAGTCCCCACCATGATTTTCAGGAAGTCTAATACTGCAACAGTTAGTAAACCACCACCTTTGAACACTTTTTTATCCATAAAATCCTCTGGAACTACCACCAAACCACTGCCTGTGGTAAAAGAAACAAATGCAGATCTTCTACTGCCTCCAGATATCATATCAAAAGCTTTTGGAGGAGAAGAAGTAATTTTAAAAGGCTCAGAGGAGGATTTGAAAGCAGCAGAGAAAAATGAGTCTTCTCAGCCTGCAGATGGACTACCTGCACCTCATCCTCCACCAGCAGTCCCAGCAGCAGCTCTCATCCCTGCAGATGAAGTAGCTCCAGGTGTGTCTGAAAGTGAACAGACAATGTTGGCAATGCCTGTGAGACCACCACCACCTTCAACTGCTTTCAGTGAACAAGCAAAAAAGATAGAGAAACGAAATTCTTGCTTGGCCACAGCCAATGCTAAAGATCTTTATGATATTTTCTACAGTAGTGGTGGAAAGGGTTCAGCTGACAGCAAGCTTGCAAGTTGTGCGCTTCCAAATGGAGAAAACTCTAACATAACAAAACCTGCAGATTTATCTGCAAATCACAGAACAAATAGTAGCTCATCTTTGTTGAAAGAGGATTCTGAGACTGTGGATTCCTCACAGTGTAATAATCAAGTGACAGGGAATTCGGTTCCTATTGAAAATCAGGCTGAAATGACCAAGAAATCACTTCAGCCTCACCTATCAGAAATGTCAGTCACAGAATTACCAGGAAAAAGCCCTGTTCCTAGTATCCGGATGCGTGCAGAAATTGGACTTGTTGATACAGGAGGTGGAGACCAGGCAGACAGTCTGGAATTATGTGATCTACAGAAATCTGAGGTCCAAGAGAAGGTTGGACAGGGAGATGGAAATAAAACTCCAGTTACAAACACAAATGTTCCTGGTACCTTGGAGACAGGGACAAAAGACTGGGAAATAAAAGCAGTAAAGCCTAAGCATAGTCTACATGCAAAGACTTTGTTACCTGAGACACAGAGCAAAATTAAAAGTTTGGGAAATTCCCATTTGGTAAAGTTAAATGATAACTGTAGAACTCACTCAGAAACTGATAGTCCAGACTTGCTCTGGGGCACTTCCAGAACTAGTAATGGAAAAGAACAGATAGTCACAACTCATTCTTGTTCTGAAAGTAGTTGGGATCTATCAAATACTCGAAATCTAGAAATAAAATCTGGTTCTAATGAGGTTGATGCTTCAGAATTGACAGAGGGACAGACAAAAACTAAAAGTACCCTATTAGGAACTCAAGAAAAAGTTCAACCTAAACCTTTGGGCCATACAGTGTTAGATAACCAAACCCAGAAGGAGGGTGTTGAACAGTTAGTCAATACCTGCTCAAACATTGCTGAACTCAGATCCAATCTAGAATTAGTAGCTGAAAATGAAAAAAATTCATTAGGACACACTGGATCTGATGCAAGATTAGATAATTTTCTTTTCAAGAGACCATCAGAGGATGTGAAACACATGAAGACTCCCTCCCAGAAAGCAGAGCTTGAGTTGAAAAGCACTGATTTCAATCTGGGAGACGATAAGGTAAAACATGAATGTTTCAGCATCCTTTCAGAAGGACTTTTAAAGGAAAATACAGAAGAAGTCACAAAAATAGAAACTATTGCGTCTATTAGGCTAGAGTCCAGTAAACTTAAAAAACTGGGCATTGAAAAAACAGTGAATGAAACAGAGATTACTGATTTTACTACATTGCCTTCTGATAGTTGTGAAGATAAAATTTGCACACGGATTTCTCAGAAACCTATGCTGCAGCCTGGATCACAGACCTCAAATAGTGACACTACAGAAGTGGTCATGCCAGTTCTAGAAATGCAGGGCATTTCTCCCACGTCTGAGATACTTGTGCAAGTGAAGGAGGGCAAAGGTGGCACTGTTGAAATGCTGTCTCTGAGTTGTGACAGAGGCAGCACAGAAAGTCAGGCTTCTGGGTGCGTGGAAACTTTAATGCCTGGGCTCAAAGAAACACACAGGAAGGTGGGTGGCTCAGGAGGCAAGGGAATGTGCACCATCCAGAGCAAGAAGACTGAGCAAACAGAAGCTCCTGACAGTAGTTTGGAAGCTACAATGAAATCAGGAATTTCTGAAAGCATAGCAGAAAGCCCAGTGGGTTGAAGTAAACTCAGCCAGTCCCAATATTTGAGGAGCCAGAGCTGGGATTATGTATATGTTGTTTGTTTGTTTTTCTTTTTGTTCCAGCTGAGAGTTTTGGGTGTATTTTGCATTCTGTGGTAGGACTTGACTAAAGTGAAACGTAAATCATCAGAAGGCAGTCACATACTTTATTCTGTACATAATTAATTGTGTAAAATGTTTTTTCATGTGAATTTTGTTGCAAATTTCTTTTCTACACTCTGCTATTAAAATGGAATCTCGTTTATAATGCGTGTGTCTTCTTTATTTTGGGAGCTTTTATTCTTTGACCATTCCTGGTCAAAGATTTCCAGCTCACCCAGTTTGTGTCAGTAGCATCACGAGTAGCCCAGCTGCTGAGACAAGCTCAAGAACAGCAATTTAGAACTGAGGCAATGGAGACTTGCGGAAGAACTAAAACCGAAAATTTCTTTGAACTGTAATGCATGGGTTTGTTTACTTTTGTTGTTTTGAAATGCAAGAATGTGTTCAGAGTTGATTTTGTTTGTCTGTTTATCTGTCTCTGTGCTTTGTAATTACTGTTGTATTACATCTGTACTTAAGGTGTTTCACTGTATTGTATAAGCACATGTATGGATGGCACATCACTAAGCAAGGGGAGAAAATCTGTCCCGACTGGCTTTTGGAGAAGAAAACTAATCGGTAAGGCTCTGTGGCCTGACACCTGGACCAGACATATTGAGGTCACTTACGTGATTTGAAATGGGCTTTCTTTCATTTTACTGTGATCCAGTAACTATTTGTGTTAAATCATTTAGCAGCTGACCAGCTCTGAAGAAGTAGAAGAGCAGAACCCTGGTGTCAGGAATTGGACTCGCTTCATGTGATACAGACACATGCATGCCTACCCTGAATGGTCCTTGAGCTATTGAGTGTGATGGTTCTCATTTGTATAGCTTGTTAAAGACTAAAGTATTAAATGTGTTTCCTTGGATAAATATAACATTTTTATTTGTAAATTGTTAAAAAAATAAACATATGGAGGTCAACAAGGCTTTCTTCTTGGTTATTTTTTAACTCAGTAAAAGTGTTTTTTTTCCAATTAGTTTCTGACTCCTGTAGTAGTTGATAAAATTGAGAAACTGTAGAGGATGAAGATACTCAACAGCCTGCTCAGTAAAAACCAGTTTATTCCCAGCTGGAGTCAATGGAAGAGCTACTGTCAACATCATCAGTGGAAGTCTGAACCCTGTGTAAAACCAGAGGTGGGGTATCAGGGAGGGACTCCAGTAGAGCTTGAATTTCTCTAATCACTGCCTGCACATGGACCTCTGGAGAAGGCTAAATCACCATTTGTCTTCGTTTTCCATGACTGTGTGTGAGGAAGGTATGAAATGTTTCTCAGAGTCTTACGGTGTTTTCATACAAGAAATGTAAGAACTGTCTGAGCTGAATTTGGAAATCTAGTATAAATGGTCAATTCAACAGTAAAATGTGTAATTAAGAAGGGAAGAGAGTTTTGAGAAAAACTCTTTGAGCTGGTTTTATGATGTTAAGTAGTTACTGCATTGAATATAGGAAATCTTTGTTAGTATTGTTGCCCTACTTTCATCAGAGAGCGGATTGACTGTCAAAACCAAAGCAAGCAAGGTTTGACATGCTTTGATAGTTTAAAATGGAGTTGGGCAATGAGTAGAGATTGCTTAAATCCTGATTTATAAAAAAGTCCTTTGTAGTTGCTTCTTGGTTTTCTCCTGTACTTTTTGTCATATACTTGAGTTTGTTTGTTTACATTTGACAGATAAATTTCCCCCCGTGTTTTCTTTCCAGTTTTTTTCAGTAAAATGCTTGGTTTCTTGTAAATCCGCAGAGGAAGAGGGGAATTTATTTTCTTACCTGCCTTGTATTGAGAGATATAAGTGCAGGGAAGGGAAATATTAAAGGGAAGGCTGAATTTTTCTAGAGTTCTGCACTTTAGATAGTGCTATTTTGTAATACACACATGCTTTCTGGTTAGTTTCATTCTGCACATTGGTTTTGATGAAGATTTCAGTGCATACAGTGGCAAACAGTAATCTGGACAGTCTTCTTCAGACAACCTTATTTAATGCTGTGTTATCTGTGTAACTTAATTTTAAAAATTAACTTTATTTTTGGGGAAAGGACAATATAATTCTGTTATCCTTGTTCTGTGCTCTACAGTTGCTTCTACAAGTAGTGGTCGTGGTCAGTGCTGAATGTGGCTGGCCATGAATGGAGAGGAGCTGGTGCCAGGGGCAAGCAAGAACTTTGCAAAGGAGAAACTGGAAGTTGTTACCCCATATATGTCTAAAGCTTTCCAGAATCTGAACTTTCCTGTGGTCCAAATTAAATACTACTTCTCTTCATGCCCTTTAGTCTACCTCTGAGAGGAGGTAGGGCTCTTTACTCCTGGAAGGAAGATTAACTTGGTCTCTTTTGGGGAAGAAGTAAACGGTAATCCTTGAACCTCTGGAATGGCCAAGAACATAATGGGTGGTGTAGGTGATGACATCTAGGCAGATTGGCAGACAAGAGGCATTAACACTGTAATTTCATTAAATGGCATGTATTTTTATTTATGTATTTTTTTTTCTTTTTTTTCTTTCTTTTTTCCCTGTTTTTTTCCCTGTGGTTTCCAGAGGCTTGCAGTAAATGATTTATCCACTGTACTCGTTCCCTGTGCTGGCAGAGCTGTAGCATAGTGCACTGACTGGGAAGCCTTATTTCTAGGCTGGCCTTGGACTCTTCCAGATCCTCAGGAGGATGGGTGAGTTAATGGGGATTTACTTGTCTGTTTGAATAGTGCAATACATTACCTCTCTTTCCTGACATACTTCTCTAAAAACTGCACAAAGCACAAGAAGTTATCTTTTTCCTGGTTTTCAGAAAGTTTCCGATAGGAAGGAAACAAATATAGTTTGAATGTTTCTATCTTTACTTCAAACCAGGCACAAATACCTAGTAAATTTAAAGAACAGTGGATTAACTCTTAAGTGATTTGATGTTGTAACCTTTAGTTTGTCATGATGGAGGCTGGTACATCCTTTCTCCTAGATGAAGTTTGTTACAAAACCAAGCTTGATTAAGAAGCAGTGGGAGAAGAGGCATAGAAAAGCTGTGGTCATCCTATCAATCTGTTTTAAGGCCAGGTGGGTTTTTAATTCATCTTCCAGTCTCTTTGAATGTACATGTGGAAAGGAGAGGAAACCTTCAAATGTTTTAGGCAAAACACAGTCATTTATCCTGGGGTAGTCAGTTGGGTAGGTAAACCTTGCTTCTAGCTTGCTGGAATCTTGTCTTTGACTAAGTTTTAACTAAGCAGTAGAGAGGCTTTTGTGGGGATTTTTTGTTTGGTTTAGAATTTTAAATAGCATGTGAGCAGGGAAGAAATGTTGCAACCATCGTTCTGTTAGTAAATTTTTTCCAAATGTATTTGTGCTCTAGTGGTAAAAAGTATAAGAGATTATACTTTTATATTAGTAGATTAAGATATAAGGTCTCTGCTGTTCGGCAGAATCATCATGCTGTTTCTGGAATCATCATCCCAGGAATTATTCAAAAGACATGTGGATGTGGCACTTGAGGACATGGGTTACTGGTGAACACAGTGGTGCTGGGTTAATGGTTGGATTCAAAGATCTTAGAAGTATTTTCCAATCTTTGTGGTTTTATGATTCCTTAATTTTTGCCAAGGGTGGAAATAAATGCCTAATTCTTATCTCAGAGAAGCTTCACAAAGAACTTAAATTTTCTCATGGAAATGTGGGAAATGTGGGTAAAGGTCAGTTATTTTTTTATCCTGGTAAACCCCAAACAGTTTTTAGAAATACCTGTGAAAGTAAGTGATGATAGCAGAAGATTTTAAAAAAAAAAAAAAACCCAACCATCCACCGAACCAGTGCATCCCAAAGCATGACAGAACTATATTTCTTTAGTGCAGAGGGCAAGAGAAGTCACCTGAGACAGGTTTTTATGTGGTGCCTGATGTAATACTGTGCTGGTTTATTATTCTCTCAAAACACTACAAAAGGCTAAAGGGAGCAAAATTATTCTCTGAGACAGACCTCAGTCCTTTTGTGCCTGCTGGGTTATATGCAAACAGCCTACGTGCCAGCAGTGTGGGAGTACAAAGCAGCCATAAAATGTATTTTACTTGACTCCTCTGCTTCTGTCTGGCATGAAGAAGAAGAGGGAGATGCAAGTTCTGGTTGCTAGACTATCCTTTCTGTCAGCTGTTTTCAGAAGATGTGTTCATTTTGTAACCAACTTAAACAGAATAATGCAGCTGCAGACTGTTACATTCTGCCTTAGAGCAGAAATTCAAGGCTCCACTGTTAGAATTAGTTTCTGGGTTTTGTTTTCTGATCCCACCTCCACCTCTGCTTGGGCTGTCATCCTGCTTGTGATGAGAAGGCTGATTACTGTATGTTAGCAGTTCTAGGCTCCAGTAAAATGAGTCAAGCTACTGCTACAATTCCCATGAAGCTGTCCATCAGTGGTGGATGCAGTGAGCAGAGCCATTAGAATTGGTTGGGCAGGTGGTGAATAGTTGAACACCTGCAGGAAATAAAACCTGCATCAGAGCTGCTTCAAGGCAAACAGTATTCCCTTTTCCAGCAGCCTGACTGAAGAATCTTCATTTCACAGGCAGTAGAGCACACAAGGTAATGTTTTCAATTCTTAATCAAATACAATTTTTTCTCAAGGAGCTGCTTTTGTGGGGGAGTTTCAGCCAGAACCTAAGAAACACTGAAATAATACAAGCCATTTGTGTTACCAGCCTGTTTAATTTGCTTACAAACTTGAGATGAATGTTGAAACAAAATAATGCTTTAGGAGCCATGGTAGCTGTGGTGGATGAAAAACCTTGTAATAGCTGTCTGGTAAAGAAATTATAGGGATGGTCTTCATATCAGATCTCACATTAAGCTGTATTCATATCCTGTCAGAGATAAAAAAAAGGAATTAAATGTAAGTGCCAATAATTAGATGAGAGGAGTCTTGTAGCTAGGCACCTGCAAGATGGGTATTTAGACATGCTTGATTAGTGGGGAAAAAAATAAAAAGTCCATTAGCGAGGAATATCTGTCACTGCATTATCTCTTAAGAACTGAAGGCTTAATGCAATTAAATTCATTTTATGTGTTGTTTTCCAGGTACTGTTTAAATTTCATGTCCTCTGCTAGTTAGTTTCACACGTTACATTGCTTTACCAAGGTAAGGGAATGGTTCAAAATCAGTGTATCCCTGTCACGTCCAAGTTACAGAAGTAATTCACACTTCTATTGCATGTATTCAGTGGAATGAAGTCATGCAATGGATTCAGTTTGACTGGGTGAAAAAAAATATCCCATATTTGCATTGCTATAGTCCTTCATCATTCACATTTGATCTCTCTGGCATTTGATACAAGATACAGGCATGGACAACCTGCCTCAAGCTGCTGCAATGTCTACAGAAGAGAGATCATCCAAGATAGTAAGTGTAATTATTCTCCAAAAGTTGAATTTGTGCTTCAGAATACAAGAAAGGCTTATAGGTTGAAGGTTTATTTCAGGTTTGTAAGATGAAACATTATGCTTTATATGTTTAGCATCCTAGACTAAAGCATCAAATAAATGGCTTTTAGTTATCTTAGTTCCTACAAATCCCTTCTCCTGGTGAACTGTCTTCCTTCACAGTGTGTTCATTGACAGCTGTTTTCATTTTGTATTACACTTGTGTTATGACCCATCCCTGAAGGTGGGGTAACTGAGGTTCTTGTTAATAATACGTCCCTTGGGGGGGGTTAGAGTGAAATGACACTAAATTACCAGTGTTTACATATATATATGTATATATGTATGTGTGTATATATATATATATATATATATAGGCCAGGTTTTATTTCAGAACAATTTGGTTGCAAAGGATAGGAGGTATGTAGGTTTGATTATTATCTGTAGAAATATAACAATGCAGACACATAAAAATTACGTGTAAGAAAATGTAAATAGAAAAAAGAGACAAGAATAGGTGAAAGCCTCATAAATTAGTTTGAGGGCACTTTAGGGGTCTCTGTGGTCTATGACACCTTCTAAGACATGACAGCTGCCTCTCATGACAGCCTATTTTATGCCCGGTCTTGAGGGATGAGCACCTTCAGGCCTGTGATGGAATGTCCCAATGCCTCCCCAGCTACCCCACTTCTAAAGGGTCTTTTTATCACCCTTGTCCCTTATCTGGCTCCAACCCCAGCTGTAGCCCTCTCTGCACCTGGGCTGTGATGATGCACATCACAGCAAAGGCAGCCAAGTGCCTGATTGTTTGAGTCATTGTCCGTTAACATTCCAGTCAAACAGCTTGACAAATTCCTTCCAGACCAGCTGTTTGGCTGTTCAAGGGTTTTGCTGCAGAAGGGAGGGAAACAATTAAAAGGGCCTAAGATTTGGGATTGTAACAACCCACCAGATGGTCCAGCAAGTGGGATTTTAGGATGAATATATTTTGCTGTAACTAGTCTTTGCCTCTTTGTCTCTTGATTACTTTCCACAGGAGCTAAGAAAATGTTATCTTGAATTGCCAGACTTCTGGACACCTGAGAAGGTGAGTGCAGATGTGCATGACTGGAATGGTATCTTTTGCTCCTCTCTTTGGAGGGTACATTCTTTTTCTTATTATTAATGTGACTAATCAGTGAAACTTTCTCTGTATTCTTTCTGGTTAAACCTGCTGGTCATGGGTATGTCTCTAATTTAAGTTCTTTTGCCAGCATCCAAGAAGACTCTGTATGTGTGGATTCCTTTCTCTCAATTAAATAGTGTTATTCTAAAAACAAACATTAAACTTTTATGAAATTATACTGATTCCTGAGTGTTGTTTGTTTAAAAATTATTCTCTAAAGAGGATTTGAAAAGTGCAGGCTACTACAAGGTATTAATAGTGTCAAGAGAGGGTGCTGGATTCTGAAGCTTGTTGATTCACAGGGCCTTCACAGGCCTTTCTGTATCCCTTGGAAAAGCTGCTTAAAGTAGGGAAAAGGGCTTTTTAAAGCTCCTGTCTCTATACTTAATTTGGAATCTTGCAGCTATTTTTGAACTCAGCTACTCTGTTAAATTATTCATGCAAACTTCTTTGTCATGTGTTCACAGAAGTGCCTTGTTAACTCTTGTCACAAGTATTTCATCTCAAGGGAAGTGGTGTTGTGTTTCACCAACAAAAATATCCTGACAGCAGCTGCCAGGCATGTAAAAGAATAAAGACAGCCCGTACTTATTTTTTTTCCCCAAAGATTTATTATAACTGTTGATTATTCTCGAAATAATGTGTGAGAGATCACTTTTCAGTGTGTAGATAGACTCATCCTGCTTAATATATGACTAAAACCCCACAAACCAGCTTGTTGCTGCAGCTCAGGGAAGAACATGTTAGAAATTCTTATTTTTGCCACACGAACGTCACACAGTCAGTCATACCCATCAGTATAATCCTAAGTATTGAACTGTCAGCTTTTAGCTTGTTGTGTTATAGATCCACTTTCTCCTTCCTTTAATTGCTGCTGCAGAGGCTGACTGGTAAACTAATTACCACAGCACTGACATCCTTCAGCCAACAGAGGTGTAATCCAGGGGTGGACTCAAAACAGCCTGCCTAGAAGGGATGGCCTCTACTTTCATCATAATTAAAACATCACAGCAGCAGAGATCCAGCTGCTCCAGAAAATATTCAGGAACATGGTCACTACAGCTAGTGAAAAAATTAATTGCCACACAAAGGCTGCGTTTTAACCATGTTCTTTAGCAGAAATGACCTCCTGCCTGCAGAAGTGTTGGTTGGATTTGATAAACCTGGTAGCCCAACAGAAGTGAAGCTGCCTGCATCTTTGTCTCACCAGGTCCAGGCACCATGAAGGCTGTGTGTGTACTCCCAGTAAGCACACAAACACACC
>WBNP01001305.1:7693-36924 GCA_013401095.1 Passerina amoena
TATAGCATGGCCAGAATGCAATATCATGGCTAAAACCTGCAATGCTGGAGAGGAGCACTGGTTAATAAATCCCATTTTGACCTCTGACCCAAGTCCACCATTGATCCAGGTGGTCTGATTTTGTTCCTGGTGTAGTATCAGGTCAGTGTTTTCCCTGTTGCACTCAGTGTGGGCAGACAGGCACCTCAGAGCAAACCCATTCAAGTTTGAGGCACGTGGGTTGTTGGAGTTGGACACCCTGGGCTCAGAAAGTCTTTCTGTTCTGTGCATTTGACAAAAGTTATGGAATGGGTTGGGTTGGAATGGACCTCAAAGCTCATCTTGTTCCACCCCTGCCATGGCAGGGACACCTCCCACTGTCCCAGGTTCCTGCCCAGCCTGGCCTTGGGCACTGCCAGGGATCCAGGGGCAGCCCCAGCTGCTCTGGGCACCCTGTGCCAGGGCCTGCCCACCCTCACTGGGAACAATTCCTCATTCCCAATATCCAATCCATCCTTGCCCTCTGTCAGTGGGAGCCATTCCCTGTGTCCTGTCCCTCCATCCCTTGTCCCCAGTCCCTCTCCAGCTCTCCTGGAGCCCCTTCAGGCCCTGCAAGGAGCTCTGAGGTGTCTCTGGAGCCTTCTCCTCTCCAGGTGAGCACCCCCAGCTCTCCCAGGCTGGCTGCAGCCCTTGGGGCATCCCCATGGAATCCTCTGGGCTCTCTCCAGCAGCTCCAGGTCCTGCTGCTGTTGGGCAGGGTCTCACCTGGGCAGGTAAGAGGGGCAGAATCCCTCCCTTGCCCTGTGGGGATCAGCCCAGCCCACTGGGGGACATGTGGAGCTCATCATCAATCAACTCCCCCCTGCAAATTCATAGGGACAGCCCCAGGACACTCATGCAAAGCAGCTTTAAGAATTTGCATTTTGCCATGTCATTATCTTATGTATAACAATGGACACGGAGCTGTTGAGATTCTCCCTGTATAGCAAGGCAGGAATTACAGGATAAAAGGTCACTGCCTATGGAATGTCACACTACAAAGAGCAGATCCCATTAAAACACCAGTGCTCTTGTAATCGAGACAATTGTAGCCCAAACAGGAGCTAAAGGTTTTCTAGAGTGCTGCTGAGTGAAATATGAAATTGATATTGTCACTAAAGATCCTCCAAACAAGTCATTTTTGCCACTTGAAGCAGAGGACACGAGAGGTTTTTAAACACCTAGCAGGGCAGAGATGAATGCAAAATGCATGGCTTGGGTTTCCTCCTGTCAGTGGAATGGTTCCTTGGAGCCCCTCTCCCCACTCCCACACACACATACATTATTCAGTGTGCTGGAGACCATCTGGAACCTGCTCCTGAAATAGCCCAGGACTTGATGACCTTCCAGATACGCCACAAAAACCATTTGTTTGACAAGGGTTTGGAAGAAGGTAGTGGGTGTGTTGTTTCTGAAGGCTTTAAGCAGGCTATTTTACAGTTTTGATTAATGCTTGATTTAATTTACTATTTGTATGTGACTGTTTTGGAGAGTGAGAGGTCACCCACTCTTAATGTTGGGTTTAATGAGTGCCTGCAGTGTTTACTGCTGAAATAAAACTGCACATAAACAACCCCTGGCACAGGGCCTGGTTCCTGCCCAGCACAGCCACTCGCTGAGGAGCTGCTGGGCTTTGTGTGACACAGGATTTTCCCTCTCCTGAGACACCAGCCAGGCTTGGAGGAGCAACTGGGGCAGTGTGTCTGCAGCTCACTGCTACACAGCTCCTGAGCACCCCATCCCTGGCTGCCAAGTGCTGTGTGATCAGTGATGTACAGGAAAAAATACAGATTCTGAAGTGATGTACAGTGAAAGAATACAGATCCTGAAGATACGTGGAAAAAAATTTTTTCATTGATGTACAGTGAAAAAATACAGATCCTGAAGATCATGGGCTTGGTAAGCACATGAAGAATTAAATCATAAACTGTTGCATCAAATAAAGATAAAAACCTGACAATTCCCCATTCTACTCATTTCCCCTTTTCCTTACAACTGCCCATGTTTTAAAGTACAGGATTTAGAGACTGTGGCAAGGACAAAGTTTTTGAATATGGTGTGAAAGATGATGAATGATCGATGGTGTGATTAAAAGAGCAGAGTGTGGAGAAGAGGGCATGGTCACAGTGCTGCAATGAGGTTAATGATCTTGCTTTGGTTATTTAGATGGAATAAATAATTCCAGCATCACACAGATTTCTACTTCCTGACAGCAATGAGCCTGGGCCCTCATATAACAGCAGTGGAATTGCTACCTGAGTAAATACCAAGCTTGGTTCAAAGCAAGAAATGTATTTCTGTAGAAAACTGGGGAAGAACTTCAGACAGATATCACATAATTAACTCCAGGGCATTGATCAGGGCAAGCCTGTTAATAAATATCTGTTTCTTTGAGTTCAAAGTCAGGAATTGGCATTTAAAGACACAGAAGAATGTTCTGCATGTCATCCTGTGCATCAAAAATAACTTCTGTGGACTAGGAGGGGCAGGGGGGAGAATCTACTGAAATGATAAATTTCTGTATGAGACAATGAATGAATAAATGAAGATTCTCTATTTTCTGAGATGGATGAAGGGCCCATTTGACAGTACACCTTAGACAGAGCTGCCTTGTGCCCCATTTCTGCAGGAAGGGTTTCCCTGCTCAGCACACAGCCTGTGTCCCACGTTTGCAATGAGCTGCTGGGTGCTTGTGTAGAAGCCAAAGACACCTCACCCTTCACTGCTGTGTTTCTCCTCTACAACAACAGGATTTTAGTTTTACCTCTGCTGGAAACATGACATATCTCCCAAACAAACTCATCTCTCCCCACAGCCTGCCTGTACACGTGTGAATTCCCTGCTCACACATCCCCTCTCAGCTCCTCATGGAGACACCCAAAAGGTTTCCAGTGCTTGGAACACAACCCCCTGCAGCCAGGCACTCCCAGCACAGCCCTTGGTGAGCCCAGCCTGTGTCTCTCCGTGACATTTTAGTTTCTGATTTCTCTCTGGAGTGCTGCAATGCCCCTCAGTGCCATGTAACACTGCATGTCTCCACTGCTTAAGTTGCTTATTTCCCAAAAGGTTACTCACAAAGTGCAGGTCGTGGGGATTAAGTTGTGTAGTTCCCATGGAGTACAGCAAGAATTTCACAGTAGAATCCTTGCAAATTCTTTGGGGAAATGTATTAATTTTTAATGAGTCATTAATCACTTTGCTGACTTCACAGCCAGCACTGCTGAAGCAGCCTGACATCAACAGCTAAGGATGGTGTTTATGATTTCCTAGAGAGAAGCAGAAATTGCCTTATTTACTTGGCTGATCTGGCAGAATCCAGAGTTTTGAATACTGGCTACTGCCACAGCTTTGCCTTTCACTGCCAGGACACTTCACCTGACCACAGAGCTGGGCATCCACTAAAAAATGCAGTCAAATACATCAAGTAAAGCATTAAAAACCTACAGCACCTGCAGTCGCTAGAAAACAATGTCCCCATGACTTGTTCACACAATAAATTCCAAAAATTTCCATGGCTGGTAAAATGCATCATCTGAACAATGCAATTTGTGAACGACTTCTGAGCTACAACTTTGCAAACAGCATTTGCCTTTAGGAGAATATTTTGGGGTTCAACCTCACAAAATGATTGGAACTGCACAGTGATTAATCAGAACTAATGAGACAGCCAGCACTGTGGCTGAAGAAACACCAGAAATTTAAATATATTGATAAAGGGGAGCTGCATCATGATGATGGTGATGATAGCACAGCTTGGAGGATTTTTAGATTTAAGGAGACTTATCTGAGAGAAGATAGCTTTGCTTAGGACTATGTAAAATCATATGGAAAGAGAGGGTGTAGGAAATAACAGCAGTATGAAAATGCATTGCTTAGTAAAATGTTTGGGGTTTTTTAAGGAAGAATACTCATTTGAACAGAAATATGATCTTCCTACCTCAGCTGAGGTTCACAGCAGGAAATCAGAAATACATTAATCTGGGTCCAGGTATTCTCAGTTATGAAATGGGCAGTGAAAATGAATCATACATTTTCAACAGCTTGGGGGAAGTTCTTGGAGATGCAGGAAAACCTGCTTTGCTGACTTGGCTGAGTTAATTCCGTCCATGGCAGCCCCGTGGTGCTGTGGGTTGGATTTGTGGTATTAACACAGGGTTGTTTGATTTACCAGTGCTGAGCAGCACTTACACAGCTCCAAGGCCTTTTCTGTCCCTCTGGATACCCCACCAGCCAGGGGGCTCCAACAAGAAGCTGGAAGGGGACAAAATGTAGGGAAAATAGCAACCAAACAACCTCTCTAAATGTATTTTCTGTTTCATCAAGAATAGGGAAGGTGTTGTTACATGCAACAGGCTGCCTGCTCTGTTCTTCCTGCTCTGCTTCCCAGAGCACTCACTACATTTCAAAACCACAAGCAATGTGTAATATATTTCCCAAAACTTTATTTATCTGAGTCAAAAAATATTCCCTGCACAGTTTGTTGCGCTGAACTCTGACCAAAGAGTCGGTGCAGTTTGGAACACTATGGACTTAGCAACAAAATAATGAGATTTTTTTTTTCCCTTTGAGAGCCCTGTGAGAAGCCATGAAAGGGCTGAATCTGTGGGTAGCTGTGGCTTTGGGCAGCTCTGCAGGAGCCAGCTGGAGGGGTTGCTATGCTACCCAGCGTGATGGGAAAGCTGCAGGCAGGGCTTTGTCTGCCTTCCTGGGGGCCAAGGGGCTCCATATTCCTGTGGAGTTAAGCAGCTCGACAAGGTGAGCCAGGAGCAAGAAAGGAGCTCTCAAAATCCTCAAATCAATTTCCTGGCAAGCTGGGAAATACGTGAGCTGCACCAGGCAAATGTTTGTGCTGCAAGAAGCAAGGCCCAGCACCCAGTGAGGCTCTGGAGAAAAGCTTTCCTTCCAAACCAGAGCAGTCTGAAGCATTTAACTTTATTTTTGATACTCTGAGAGGAGCCCAGCTATGCAAGAGTTTTAAAGGAATTGGGGAGGGAGTGAATGTGTGACCGTGTTCACAGGGGTCCAAGGATGAGGGAAGAGACGAGGATCTGACTCCGTGTTTCAGAAGGCTTGAATTATTATTTTATTATATATATTACATTAAAAGTATACTAAAAGAATAGAAGAAAGGATTTCATCAGAAGGCTGGCTAAGAATAGAATAAGAAGGAATGATAACAAAAGCTTGTGTCTCCAAGAGAGAGTCTGAGCCAGCTGACTGTGATTGGCCATTAATTAGAAACAACCACATGAGACCAATCCCAGATGCACCTGTTGCATTCCACAGCAGCAGATAACCATTGTTCACATTTTGTTCCTGAGGCCTCTCAGCTTCTCAGGAGGAAAAATCCTAAGGAAAGGATTTTTCATAAAAGTTGTCTGCGACATGAATGTAGACACAAGTGAGAGATCCTGAATTCACTATGAACAAGGAGATGCTTCATTTAAATTAGTTTATGGGAGTTGGATAATCTTCCAACCCTGTGGATGTGACAATGAAGTTAATGTATTATTTTGGAAAAGGCAAGAAGCAGAAGGATGCTGGGGAACAGAGTACAACCAAAATTTGTGAAAATGGATTTGGTGGCATTTGTTTCAACATGTCAAAGCAATTCCTGGTGTGTGGGGAAAGAGGCAAAAATATAAGGGGTTTACTGGCACATCACATTGACTTTGACAGATGCCATTCCTTCAGCAGTGGAGCTGGTTTGGGTGTAAATAGAATTCTAAATACCAAGGCAGGAATTTTGAGGAGACAAGGGGACTTGAGCTCTTAATTTAGTTTTATACTTTTTCAGTCATTCGTGTACTCAACTTTGTGAAATCCTCCAGGATGGAATATCTGGAGTTTATCCTAGCCTCCAGAAGATAGCTAATTGGGTTTGTAATCAGTCAGGCACAGATCAGACTCCAAAGCAGAAGGAAGGCTGTGTTCTGCATGAGCTGCTACCCTGATTGCAAAGAGTCCAGAAATGCAGAGACAATCAGAGGGGGATTTTTACAGCCCCCCCTCAACAATTGCTCACAGCAGTTCAGTATAAATTACTGCAGGCTAGCACATCTTATTTCTCAGTAGTGGTAGCAGGGTAAAAACTGTCAATTGGGGTTTTTTCCCTAGGGAAACTCTTTTAATAGTAAATGAGCAAGAATATTCAGGTGGGCAGCAGCTTCACGCAGAGAACAGATTTTACAGAAATATAAATGTTTAAAAGGCAAAATATTTCACCTGATTAGCTTTACACCATTGTTGCTATCATTCAGTTTTCATGCATGCTACACTTGCCTGGGAGTTGCTAATATCCTCCCAGGACACCAGACTCACCTAACTGCCTTCATGTCCTACAATAAAGCACCAATCTACAGAGCAGAATCAGAACAAGCAGCATGCTTACAGGGCAGCTGAACTGAAATAATATTAAAAAAAAAAGACTAAAATGTTGAGCTTTCTATTTTCCAATTCACTTTGCCCATGAATATTATCAATTTTCCAATCAACATTACTATATGAATTTTCAGACAAAGCCTGACTAGACCTCTTAAAAAGACTATTAACCACAGCTATTCCAGAGCCATGGCTTCTGAATTAAAGGTCATGACAGTTATGAATGAGGTTATGGGATTTTTCACTCTACTACTTGGACTTATGTCTTCAACAGAAGTGGAAATTTAAACCAGAAACAGGATTGCAACATGACAAATGAATGAAACTGCAAACTGCAGAGAGCAGGGCTAAGAGGAGGTCATTGGTGAGGCACTGCAATGAATTGGTGATGTTGATGTTTTGACAAGCAAATAGATCACAGAAAGGCAGGGCTTGGTGCTGGCAGTGCAGCCCTTCCTGCAACAAAACCTTCCTCCAGAATGCTGTGAGCCTGACTGATGGAGCAGGTGTTTTAAACCACTATCACAGATAGCACAGGTATTTTAAACCAATACCACAGACCTTGTTTTCCCCTGTGTGTGAAATCTCTTCTCTGCTTTCTCTTCTTTCCTGATTCTTCCCTTCCCTGACAAACAGCACGACAGAAACGTTTGGCTCCTCTGCACCCTTCAGAGTTTGCAGTGAGCTTGGCTGGCAGCATTTCTTGCTTCAAAGCAAGGCAGGGTAAAGTAGGACTTTGTGGTCACACCAAGAAATCAATGACACACTGAAGCACTTTTTAATTAGCCCACTGTGGTCCTGAACTAACCCCCAGTTGCAGAGATTAAATAATTGCTTATGGCATTCTCAACGTGCAGTTCACCAGAGTGAAAAGAAGACTATTGACTCAACTGCTAAGTTTTGAGGACTGATGAAGTCTTGCTGAGTGCAGAAATTCTTTTCAGTACAAAAAAACCCCAATGCAGTTTTATGACCCAGCTCCTTTGAACTATTTTAATTAAGGACTCCTATGATAAGAAAGAAGTTGAAAAGCTATTTAGCAGGAAGACAGGCTCCCATTTAAATGTTGACTCATGAAGTCAGCACTTTCAAGGGTATTACTGTACATTTGGTCTTTTCTTTTCAAAGCCATTAACTTCTGCCAGCACATTTCTATCTATCGTATGTCTTCATGATTAGGAACCTGTTAAAGTCAATATCACTTAGATATCTATTCTCTTTCAGTCACCCTTGATTTTTTTCCCCTTGTCTGCCTAAATTTAGACTACAAATTTTCATAAACAACTGCTTTCACCTTTCTATTCAGATCTTCTGTAGTTGTTACCTGGCACGAGTCCCCTGATCTAAGTGAGCCACCTTGACACAGGGCTTGAAAACCTGGCCTTAAGGACCCATTATATTTAAAAGTGCAACTGATTTAACTAGATAGTCTTTCAAAAAGGTTATTGTTGCATTCATTTTACTGGTAAAAATGTATAGGAAATATGGTAAAGGAAAATAGCATTTTTAAATGTTAGTAGAGCAGTGTAAGAATAATTAATGGTTTTGAACAAAGAATATTCATGGTCTTTCATTTTATTTCTTAACATTTAAAACAAAGAAAATAATATAAACTTGTATTTGATAATGCTGAGTTCATCCACCAAAATTATGCCATCTGTGCAAAACAAAAAGGAGTATTTGCCCTTCAAAGCATTCCATGACAGAAAATCAACAGAGCACTCCAGGCTTGCTATTTTTAAGAGATATTCAGCCTGTGCAGTAGGAGTCTCAAAATCCCACTTGGTTCCTCAGCAGCTTGGTAGGATCTGGATTCCTGCAGGGAATTGAGGCTGCTGCCAGGGCACAGAACCTGCTCCTCTGCTGCTCCTGCCCCATCCATCATCCTCTGCTCAGAAAAAGGGGAGCTTTGGCATTGAGATATAGGCCATTCATCAAGGTCAGGGGAAAAGGAAGAGAAAAACTTGGGTTTGAGGAGCAGATGTCCAGGCAGCAGGAGCAGCAGCATGAGAAGGGGAAGAAAAAGGCCAAGGAGCTGTAGGGCTGAGCACTGGGCAGGGCACAGGAAAGGATCTGAGCTGTGTGTGCTGTGCCTTGGAGGTGTAAACACTGCCCTGTGAATGGCATGGAGAGCACAAGACATCCACCCAGGCGTGGGGTGTTGCCACATTTCTCCTCACAGAGAAAAGCAAGGCACAATTCTTCCCAAGAATGCTTCTGGGTTTCACATGCTCTGAACCTCAGAGAAAGGAAAAACAATTCTTATCATTTTCTGTGCCTGTGTTTGTGCCAAAGTAGAATGCAATGTGGAGATTGTTCACCCACAGTGATGGTGTTTTGTTCCCTTGGCCTGTCAGGGCCAGGTGTGTGTGTGTGTGTGTCAGGACTGTCACTGACAGCCACGAGATTCTGTGCAGTGACTGCAGAGCTGAGTGCTTGGCAGATTCAGTTTAGATGTAATGTAATAAAATACAGAATAATATAGTGCAATAAAGTACTTAATTAGCCTTCTGATAAGATGGATTCAGATGCATCATTCTCTCCCCCCATTGGGGTTGCCTGGAAATACCATAATGGAGAGCACAGGCCATGAATCCAGCATGAGGCTGAAGCCCTGGGAGCTCTGGGGGTTTCTGGGATGCAGGAGCTGCTGGAGCCCCTGGACTGTTGAGTCAGGGATGGAAAGAAAGAATCCAGTCTTCAGGTGGATCAGAAGGCTCAAGAAGAACCTTTACCAGCAAGAAGAGGCGAGCTTTATAGTCTCCCTCGCTAAGTGGGACCGGATTGGTCTCAAAGTAGAAACATCTCTCATTATTGGTGACTTTGAATAGTCAGAGAGATAATAGAGAGATAATAATTGTCTGAATTCTTTTCCTCTAAGATTCCCAGGCTCAGCCTGGGAGAAATTATCTCTGTTCTTTTTTCAACTAAACTAACACTCTCCACGCTGGAGCACTGGTGCACCTGACAGGCTGCAGGCACTCACCAAGATTTTCAGACTGCAAACTCATGGGGTTTTTTTGCTGTTTAAAAAACATCTGGATGATTTTTCCCAGTGTGGCTCCCTTTGCAGGGCATTCCAGGACTGCTGATGGGGCACCTGGGGGTGATGGCAGCAGGTGTCCCTGCTCTGGGTGCCCCCAGGGCACAGGTTGGACAAACTGCATTCACACATTGCTGGGAGCACGCTGCTCCCCTGGCACCAGACTGAGCAGGGGCAATCCTCACATCCCATCAGGAGTATTCTCCTTTTCTCTGCATCAAGGGCAGGGAACCAGAGGTTCCCAGCAGTAAGGGAACTCTGTTTGCTGGGACACATTAGAGCCAGAGCTGCACAGAGGCTTGGCTCATCCCCTGTCTGCTTGAGAGAAACACAGGAGGAAAACAGGATTTGAAAGGAGCCAAGCACTCCAGACCTCTAAAACCAAATGTACAATTCTGTTTTCATTTTCTTCACTGAAGGAATATTAACCTGCCTGTATTAACTTCTACTTAGGAAGATGCTATGAGCTTATCTTGATATTAAAGACTCTTTAGAGCACTTTCTATACTTCAGTTCTTATTTTCGTTTAACTTAATTAAAATCTTGTTGAGATTTTCTTCGTGAGACACACTTAGCCTTTCAGTAACAGAATAAAGATAATTATACCACGCCAAACATTTGGAGATACACTGAACAGAGTAAGGCTGTCCAAATTATTGTGTTAAAATAGTGTCTGTCTTATTTTATTCATTGGGCAGGCTTGGTGCCTCTGGATAAGATCCTGGTGGTGTTTCAGGGCCTACTTTAGAATAATAATTAATTATTATGATATATTAGAATTAGAATAATTAATTATTGTTATCTATTAGAATAATATTTTGATAAATGATTATTTAGAATAATAATTAAATATTATTATGTAGCCAATGTGTCAGAACACCAGGACTGAAACCATTCCTGAGGAAACACCTCCCCAGGCCAGTGACACCCTCCCCATACATTTAAAGAAAATGAATATTGCAGTATCAGCTGTCATGAGCTCATAGAGGCTGCAGCCAAATAGAAAGTTTATCCATTCTCTTTAAGCCACACCTGGTTCATCACTTCCCACCATCCTATCCTTACACCTTTCTTGGAATCTCAACAAGGGGACTTCTAAAATTGATATAATCATTTTTCTGAAATAAAGAACAAGGAATAAAATATAATATAATAAAGTAAAAATATAAAATATTATATAAACAAAATAAATAATAGAAAATTAAATTATAAAAATAATAAATAATAAAATAATAAATAATATTATATAAATAAATATAAAATAATATATCGATATAATAAAAGATAAAATATAATAAAGAACAAGTAATAAAATTTGTATGCAGGTACAGCCAGATGTTTCTCTTAACAGAATGCATGTAAAAATGCATAGAGGGTAAAAATCCATAGAAATCTGTCTTGCACTTGTACTTTGTAAGAAAAAGTATTGTGTACATATTTTGTTGAAGAAGGTCAAATCTAAATAGTTTTATTGTGTGACTAAACATGGATTTTATGAATTAAAATATATTACCCTGGACTGACTGTAACTGTGCACAGATAAACACTAGCATTGATTCAGGAGTGTAGGTTGGGCAAACCCTGCTGCATACAAATAACCTGAAACATTCAAATGTATGCTCCATGCACAGCCATCCAAAGGGAATCAGATCCAAGGGCTGAATATCTGTTTTCCAAATTAAAAATTCAAATCAGGACATGTAAAGTAGTTTAAAATAATAATTACACGAATCCCAATTAAGTAATACACAGTAATTACAGCGAGTGCTGTTGGCAGGGTTTGGGTGCAAGGCACAGCCCAGGCAGGTGCACCCAGACACAGGAGCAGGAGGAGCCACAGGTGCCTGGGTGTCAGAGACCACTGAAATCCCCTCCCTCACTCCTCTGGGCTTCCTGCTACTCTGCCAACCAAAACCTTGCTGCTTTTGTGCTGTTGCAGCTTTTATGGGCTAAAATGTTCTTAATGAATGAACACCGGGCAGGATTCGGGAAACAATTTGTGACACAAAACCAATTTATACCAAGAGAATTGTGTATGCTCTGATCAGCAACAGGAAATTGGGGTGACTTGTCTCTAAAGTTCAGCTTTTGCTTTCCAGTGTCTCACCAGGTGCTTCAGAGGACAATTGAAGTGATGTCTCTATCTGCATGTGTGAACAATGCTTTAGGAACCAAAGTTTTACCTTCCATATTAAGCCACATTGTTGAAAGAAGTGAAAATAGGAAAAAAAAAAGCAATATCTCAACCCTCAGAAAACCATGGGCACAAATAGAATTCAGCTGTAGTAGTTTATTGTGGGAAAATCTTTAATGCAAAAAACAAAAGCAAATGAAACAGAGCACACTTTAGATTGAGCTACCTGTGCCTGAAAATGTAGCAGTCTGCAGCCAAAAAACATGATTACATGTTCTGAAAGCTGTCTTGGAAAACAACTTATTGACAGAAATATTTATCTTGAATTCGTGGCAATTTAAGGAGTAATATTTTGTTTGTTCCATACTGCATGCTCAAAGCACAACACATAACACTGAAATACCCAGGAACATCTAAATTCCATGTGCACCCCTCATTTTTATGCAGCATTTAGGAGCATGTGTGATATCCAGACTCCACAGGTTTCCAGCTGTATTGGGAATAAAGGATTGCACATCAGTAAACCCAGCTCACATGTGAATGCTGCTCTGCTGTGTTTTCCCAACACTTCTACAGTGATGTACCAAAATTCTGTGTTCTGAAGCTTTGCTATTTAACAGAACCTTTGTCCTTTAAAACATTCCACTAAAGGAATCTGAAACCTCCTCTAATTTTGATCTGGATTTACCCATGCACAGTGGATTGCATTCAGTGTCTCAAAATACCAATTCAGTGGAAGCCACATTGTACTTGTGATGTTACCACAAACACTGAATCATTGCTACAAAAACAAAACAGATAAGATGAGGCTTCTTGAAATATCTCCAGTGTGGTGACACTTTATTTTCTATATAAAACATCCCATTCTATATTTTAAAGTCGTGTTTGTAAATAATCTTTTCCCATCATGATGCTTTTCAGATATCTGATTCCAAAGTGCTCTTTTGCTGAGGGCCTGAGACTGCAAATATGCCACAAATGCAGGGTCCAAATGAAAAATCTGCTGGGAGAACTGGAGCCAGATTAAAATATGAACAAAGGCTTGGAAGAGACTGTGTATGTGTGGTGGAATGTGCATGCACTCAGCCTTGCATGTGTGTGCTCTCTTTTAAAGAGACAGATTTTTTTTTAAATGAAAAATTTCCATTCTTTTTCCTTCCAAATTTCAATGGTTCCCCCTGTCCTCCCCCAAAATCTGGTGGGAGCTCACTAAGTCATTGTTCCAAGTTTCAAAGGCTGCCTAATGAGAATAATGACAGAAGAAAAAAAGCTGAGAACTTCCATCCCAGCTTCTTGCAGGCTTGGATTACAAATTGGAGGCTGCCATTCTCCAGGCACAAGCCCAAAGAAACCAGTACCAAATCCCAGGATGACTTCAGGATGTGCTGAACATTCAATTCCTGTGCTAGGCAGCAGGACAAGCAGGCAGCAGGAGCTCTGGAAATCAGGGCACCCACTCTGAAAGGCCAATTTCTGACTCCTTGGAGGGATGGAGGTCCCAAACACAGCAGCAATGCCTTTGGGAGTGTTACAAACTAGATGGATTCTTTTTTATCCCCAGAAATTCCTGAATTTGTGTTCCAAACCACTAGCTATTTACATGAAGGTAATACCTTCACAGATTTTCAATAAAAACTCAAAGCATACTGCAGAAAAATGTTTCAAGAGGGGGGGAAAAAGACCCCCAAACAGATCTAATTTCCATTTCCACCATTAACACACATTTTAAAAGTCAGAGCCTCCACAGCCATGCAGCCCTGAAGAGCTCAAGGGTCTGTGGTTCAACTGAATCATCTGACTTTCAAGCAGAGGACATCTATTTTAGTTCATCAGACTTTCTAAAATTAACTGAGGTTCACAGCTTGGTAAAAAAAAATACATACTGAAAGAAGCCCTCTAAATCTGGATTGCATACTGATAATTAAAGTTCCATATTCTGAAGGCTTTTCTCAAGGTTTTTTGCCTCTTTCCAGTAAAATCTTAGGAAATGGAAAACTAACATTAAGAACAAGCTGAAAGGAGCAAGCTGACTTCCACAGTTCCCAGAAATGCTAAAGAATTGGACAAAACACACCATGTTATGGTCAAAAAGGTGCAGCAGGAGCTATTTTTGTCTTTAAGAAAAATAAGATGTTAGCAACAGAAATACATTGAGCCTTATAAAAAAAGCACCATTTTGTCATATTATTATTAATGTGTCTATTAGTTACTGAGATCAGGGTGGTCTGTTAAGAGATTCTTTAAATATAAATGTCTCCTCATGACTCCACAAAAGATCTTTATCTTTTCAGTATGACACAGAATCCACCTGCTTGTATCCAACACCTAAATCACAGGAATTCCTTCCTCCTTTCCTTCCCTTTCCTTTCCTTACTCCCATGTTTTGGGGGCCTCTTTAAGGACCTCATAATTCATAATTAAACTAATTTCTCTTGATGCACAGCCTCAGTTGCCCTTAAACCTTTCAAAGCCTTACCCTTTGTTACCTGTCCCTCAGGTTTGTGCTATTTTAAAGGCTCAACCCCAGCCCAATTTTCCCTTATTTGTTGCAGTGCAGGCTGAGGGCAGAATCTGAGCAGCTTGGTTGTGAGTGACACCCAGCAGTGATGCTTGTGGAAACGTGTCACATGTCAATTCACATTTCCCCAGAGTCCCAGCCTAAGCCAGGGCAGGGATTTTAGCACTGAACAGCAAATCTGTGGAGCCATTCATCTTCTCACCACACCCCCACACATTCACCCCATGCTCCCTTCCACCAAAAGAATTCCCATCAGAGGAGCTTCCTCCTCCCTCCCACTGCCTCTCATGGAGAGGAAATCCTCTCCATGAGAAATGCCCCATTTCTGTTCTGGCTGCTGGTTTGATCTGGTTTGATTTTCCACTAAAGCCCTTTATGGGGGCATAAAAGCTTTATAATTCAAGTTAATAAAGGTAAACAATTGTGAAGTTAGAAATGGAAGAGAGGAACACTAAGACAGGCATAGAAAGGACAGAAAAATACCAACAAAAACATAACTTCCCAAATTGAAATAGCTCCACAAATTCACCCATCCACTATGAGATCAGTGTTATGTCCATCTCTCACAACTGCAACTCACAGAAATTTTTGTCTCAACAAACTTAGGTTACAGATTCTTCTCTGTGCTAAAGAAATCAATGCCATACATCTTTTAGAGCTTCCTGAAAAGTATATATTTATGTCTGGTTTGTCTTGGTCTTCAGGTTTATATTGTACAGCCAATTGTAGCACTATAAAATGTATTGATTTTATCTATACAATTTATGTACAGCGGGATAAGAAAAACAAATGTACATAATTTACAAATTTGTTCAGGCAGAAGGTTGAAAAACAAAGATGCAAACACAGAAAAATATTTCTACCAGCCTGCACGACTTAATTTAGAATTTTCTATGAGAAATAACATTCATGGGGCAAGTGGAAGAAGCATTTATGTGCAGCATTATAAGGCAGTCACTTTAAATCCTGTATTTCCACACTCATTAAAGCTCTGCTCAGAGGAGTCCTGTTGATAAAATACGATTTGGTTCTTTTAGAGCAATATCATCTCCTGATGATTTTGAAAGGACTTTATTTTTCAAAGGGAGAGGGGAGGTGAGGTGCATTCCTGGGATGGCACAAGGCAGCTTGGAGGAGCCAGGCCCAGCTCCTCTGGGATTGTTCAGTGTGGGAGAGGGGAATGAGCACAGCCAGGTGTGGCAAAAATACTCAATTACACAGGGGCAATCCTGATGTGGAGCTTTCACATTGCTTTTTAGGGAAAAAAAACAACTCATAAACATAACTTTGATCCCTATTTTGAGCATTATTTATGTCTTAACACCCAGTGGGGCACCAGGAGTCATCATGACATCCTTGTACTCCTCTGGGCTCTTCCAAAACTAGCAATTTCATTTCACTTTCCAGTATTTTCCAAAAGTGATGAAACTCCTGCTTTTCCTACTGCCATTAATTTCCCAGGACCTAGCAGATAGGAGCTCAGTGGGCTCCACACCATTCCTGAAATTCATGTAGGATAATCCCCAGAGCTCTCAGCAGTCATGCTAAACCAAAAACATGCACAGAAAAGTAATATTTTCCTATTTTTGTGTACCAAAAACTCTCGCTGCTGCTGTAATTTGTATTTATGCTACTTTATCACACGGTGCTGACAGGGCTGCAATAGCCCAGCTCAGCACTGCTTTGCTGTTTCATTTTTGAGAAATGATTTCCAAGAGGTTTGGTGCCTTATCACGGCTTCATTAGAGAGGAACAAAAAGACATGTAACTGTCTAACAGCCTGTGGGGCTTTCATGGCATGGAGATTGCTGGGATAGAAATGCTTGAAAGTACTCCTGAAATGGCCAGATGCAGCCCCAAATTCCCTTTATGGAGAATAAACTCAGGATACATTTTCCATTATTTCCATCCTATAGGAATAATGCAAACCAGGTGCAACAGAAGCAAGAGTTCCGATTTGGATTAATAAAGTCATAAATCAAAGTTTCAACTAAATACCCATTCCCATCTAAATGCTGTTAAAATCTACTGCTTGTTGAAGTGTAATTCTTCTCATTTGTGCTGGTTATTTTTGGGTTTTTAGGTTTTTCTGCCCATGGAACCTCCATTTTCCAGTGAGAGCCCCTGGAAATGCAGGAGGGAGTTTGTGCAGCTTGGTGCACCTGAGTTCAGGCAGGTGAGACAGGATTCCTCTGTGTTCAGGGACATTTTTCCTGGGGGCACTCAGGAATGCTGTTCACATTCATGGTGTGATTTCCATGTGTGTCTAAAGATGCTGAGAACTGCAAAATATCTGCCCTTATATGAGGATATAACGATGCCTTTACACCTGACCTTCCAATAATTGCTGCCAATAAACACTGTACTGTTCATAAACAACTGCTGGAATCCAAAACGCAAGGAACTCGCAGAACTTTGGGCCAAAACTTAGAATTAAACCCAGGATTTGATCTGAGATCTTGGAAGATGTCACAGACATATTTTCTGAAAAATCCTTTCATTAGGATCCTTTCTCCTGAGAAGCTGAGGAGCTTCAGTTTCTCCATATTTTGCTGCTCTGGAATGTGATTTGGAGAATTGTTTACCCAGCATGTGAAATTGTTTTTACTGGATAACCAATGACAGCCACCTGTGTCAAGGCTGTGAGCAGTCACCAGATTTTATTATTCATTCCATTCCTTTCCTTGCTAAGCCTTCTGATGAAATCCTTTCTTCTATTATTTTAGTATGGTTTTAATATATCATTTTATTTTAATATAATATATATCATAAAATAATAAATCAGCCTCTGAAACATGGAGTCAAGATTCTCATCTCTTCCCTCGTCCTGGGACCCCTGTGAACACCACCACAGGAAGAGGCTTCCAAACTTAGGTGACAGAAGTGAGAATGTGGATTTATAGTTCAAAGTTTTACATCACATAAATTTTAAACTTATAGTTTAAAGCTTAACATAAAGATTTACATTAAACTAAGTAAAGGAAAGTTTAGACTTGTAGAGCTTAGGATATAAAAAAAATAAAAGTAGTGACAGAGGTAACCAAGGAGTTTAGAATGCAGTGCTGTAGGTTTGTGTGTCATAACAGGATTGGCTAAGAAAGCTCACACTGTAGCATGTAGAGGAAATATTTAAGGACTGGGTCAAAAATATAAATATCCTTGTTAGCAGTATTTTATTAGTCAATAACTCCTTAAAAGGTCTTGTGACCTTCTGAACTATGCGGTAAACTTGTGAGCCAATTCACCCTTCCTGCCTATGTAGAACCACATCATCAAAAACAATTTGGAATTCCCATCTCAAATCCCTTCCAAAATTCCCCACAAGTGAATTATCACAAATCACATTTTAGGGAACTGAACCTGGTTTGCAAAGCCAACAACAATGAAGTGCTGATGCCCTGAGTCCTTCCTTTCAATCCATTCCCTCTTCCTTCCCAGGCAGGCTGTATGACAGCACTGGCACTGTACTCTCCTTTTTTACACAGAGCTGCTGTCCTGGCCTCATTTTTGGGGTGAAATCAGCAGTGAAGCTGCCTCTGCAGCAGCCTCTCTGGAGGTGATACAGCTGAGGGGTGTTTGGGCAGGTTGTCACAAATATGGATAAGAATTCCTCAGATTATTGAGGTGAACCTTTTGTCTCTCCAGGCTCCACAAAGTCACAGATGCCAGTCAAGTCCAACAGTCAGAATTACTGGAAAGTTCCAATCCTTCTAAACCATTCTTGCATGAAAAATATTAAACAAGAACCCTTCCCAAGCATGTTCCAGCACAGAATGCAGGGCTCAAACACCAACAGGAAGCTCAGATGTCCTGGTTATCTACAACATCTGAGCAGCAGGGAGATCAAAGCAATACATGAAATGTCAGTTTTCAACAGACCCTGAAGGAGCCTGAGCCATACCAGCCTAGAAGAGAAGTTCATTGCACTCACACGTGCACTTGCAATGTTTATGAGTCTCTAGGCCTGAGTAAATGAGCCAACACTAAATAAAAGGAAACAGTCAGAACGATGTCATTGTGATCTACTACAAATTTCAACCTCATTTAGGTTTACCCACTCCTCATATCTCAATTCAACTCAAAAGAGTCAAAATCCTTCTATAACCTTGTCTTCCATAATGGAATAAATCCACGTGTAGGATTTAACTGAGGGGGAAAGGGGAGTAAGACTGAACATGCTATAAGGTTATAGGAAGGAATGATACAGAAAATATTTGTTTCTGGTGATACTTTTTTATGTGTAATCAGCAGAGAATAACAACCATTTTGCAATAAGAAACAAAAAACACTATTAACTCTGGCAACATCTGCTACAGGGGCAGGCACAACAATGTTTGGCCATAGTTAGAGAGGGGCTTAATTATATCCAAGATTTAAGGCCTGATTCCACACCGTTCATATGAAAAACTTTCTACTGTTGGGGTGTTTAAAGTTTAAGTATCAATCTCGCTTTAAGGAACAGCTAAAGTCTACCCAGAGAATATCCTTGTGCAGAAAACACATTTAGATTTTTTTTCTCATACACATTTTAAAGAATTTTAAAGTACAACTGTTTAAGTTGTACTTTTAACACACCAAAGTGTTAAATTGGTATTGTAGAAAGGGCATCTTGGTGTAGCATTGAATCAGCTTTTGCATTGAATCAACTGGCCCTGCCCTCCCACCAGGGATGGGCTCACATTTGTGTTGTCTTCTATATTACAACAGTTCTATTAGCATTATAGATTGTCTTATATATCAAGAGTTCTTTTATCATTATGGTGCAAGGGTTCCATGTCCTCAGAGTTTCATACCTCCTCACTGTTTCTCGCAGGCAGCTCCTCTGAGCACTGACTGTTCCTGGTCCTTACAGCAGCCATCTCACTCCTCTCCTCTCCCTCCTCTCTTTTATGCCACTTGTTCTTATTGCCTACAGGTGTTGCCTGTTAAGATCAGGCCTGTTCCTAATCTTTCATAACAGGGTCCAGCTGCAGCTCGTTGGGGGATAAGATTACATTCTACATTACCCATACTGTGTCCTCCTACACGTTTGGGTCTGCAAAGGAAGGGTCTGAGCTCTCTGTGTTTCCCTTCTCTCTGAGTGTGGCTTTTCCAGCAGGGTGTGCAGACCCCAGTGCTGATCAGGGACTGCAAAGCAGCCACAGGACAGAGAAAGCCTTTCTGCTTGCCTTGGCCAGGAGTAAATGATGAGTACTCAGATATGCTATGTACCAAACCCCAGCAGGCTACTGACACCCCAAACTGTGACAGAACAAAAAATCCTTAGCTGGAGGCAGAAATCACTGCACATGAGACAGAATGAGAGGCCCTTCTAATAGGCATTTAAAAATTAAGTTTCTAAGATAGCACATTGGCAGCAGGCATTTACTTTATCTGTACATTTGGGAGCACATTGAGGAGCAGCTTTTCAATCTGAAGGATCAAATCTGACACAATTCATCAGACAATAACAGTGAAATCAAAAAGACAGTAACTGGAAAATGTAATCCTCCCCTGAAATTCTCCTCAGCTCACCATCTGCTTCCATTCTATTACATCCCACTGGGGACTCACTGTCTTGCAACATCTCCTCTGGGTGAATTGCCACAGATGTGGCAGGCAGGGCTGCTGGCTCTGCTGCAGGAGCCCAGCCAGGCTTTGGGGGACACCAAAGGCACACGAGAGCATCACACCAGGAACAGGGGAACCCAAACCCAGCAGGTCACAGCAGAGCTCACAGAACCCAGCCAGGTTCTCCTGCAGGGAAAGCAGCAGGGCTGAGCCAACACAATGGCAAATGCACAAGCATTTAACTGCAGGGGTTGTTTCCTCAGAATGCCCTCAAACACAAGCAGTGCCTGCAGTTGCCAGAAGTGTTTTGCTGACACAGAAATGCATTGTTGGTGCCTAAGACGTGTGTGGAAGCTCTGTGACAGGAATTTCTTTGAAGGAAAGTGCTCTGAGCCATCTGGGAAGAATAGCAGCCAAGCAGGGCTGACTGAAATGCTATTTTCAGTCCTCCACAAGTCCACTAGACTAAAATGGTGGAAATTCTATTTTAAAAGATATATAATCCTTACAGCACAGAGAGAACAGGGAATGCTGAGATCTATCAATTCTCCACTAGAGTTTAGGACATAGCTACCAACCCAAATGCATTATCAAAGGTTATTCTTTATATATTAACTTCCTGTACTTACTGTTGTGTGATGTGTGCCATACACCTCACAGCTCTGAGAGCTTGGAGGGAAAAAGAATCTGTGTTTTCCTGTTAATTTATTCTTGGTTCTACAATTCAAAGTGCATGTTCTTTGAGCAGGAGGTGTAAGTGACCATTTCTGCTCCCAAAGAGAGTCCCACCAGGAGAGCAGCACAGGAACAAAGAGGAATCTCTTTAATTTATTCATCTGAGTTTCAACTGCAGCTGAGTTTAGGGAGGCAGAAAAAGAATCCTGAATGCCCCAACCATCTTAGGGCACTTAAATTGAGTTCAGCTGTGAGCAGGAAACCTGAATCATGCCCAGGTGAAGAACAGAAAGTTTTTATAAAGAAATCTCCCTATTCTTTTGAGTACTCAGTGTTTATTCCAATAACTATCAGACAAGCTGTTCTACCCAGAAACAGAAGTGTTGGCCTGGTGTGGGTGAGCTGCTTTGCCCTCCAACCCCATTTTGCCAGAATTTATCCCCCTTCACCTTTCCCACCCCAGCAACCCCAGGAGGGTCAGGTCACATTTTTGAAATCAAATCTGTGTGGAAGAGTTTCTCCCATTTAGCCACAATCCTTTGGGAACTGACAATTCCTGCTGGTGTTGTGATAAAGCTGATGAGAGATTTATTCAGTACTGGATAAAAGCTGCCTGCAGTGGCCTTTCCCTGCTGAAACGTGGAAGCACCACACGTTAAGCAGGATCTAGAATGACCCTGCCCACCACATTGGCTCCAAACCCTCCAATTTTTACACAACGACATCTTTTAAATTGTATTAGGAGAACCATTACTTTATACTTTGCTAACAGGAAATAAAAAAAATTGTTTTCAGTAATCATGTATTAAATACCTCAAAGGAGGCTTCAAGGAATCCAAAAAAATGAATTTACCTAAAATTTCCCAATTTTTTTCCTGCTCAAGTTTTTTTTATTTATTATTACTAAGGTGAACTCTCATGATCACTTCCAAATATATTAATAAATCTCAAGCCAGGCAAAGGAAAGAGATTCATGTTACTATCCATATTTTAAGATATATTATGTGTTGAAATTCATTTGGTCTTTTACTGAAATGCCAGAACATCAAAATGCTGAAATGCTTGCACCTCATTTTTGCAAAAGGTCATGTTGATTTTTCATGATGAAAAGTTCATACCTTCCCACTTAGCAAAAATGGGAGATACAACAAAACCAAAATATGTTTAATGAGAAACTTCTGATGTACTGAATTCATGTTGTCTCAGACTGGGTAAACTAAAGCAGAAAACAAACAGTTCTTTACAACAGCTGGCAAGGATCTTAACAGGCAAGAAAACTAGGAAACTCCTGAAGCCTTTACAAATCCATTTGAAAACCCCTCCATCAGATTCATTTCAGTTTCTTGAAGTCTGGAAGCCTCCAGGGATTTTGGACCCATTAAAAGCCTGTGACAATGCATCAGTTTAGACAGATTTGGAATGAACATAAATTCCTTTTTCTTTTTTTCCCCATCATTTGTTCTACTCTAAGGTCTCTCTTTAATTTCTTACTGAGTGATGAACGTACATCTATTGAGCCTCAATGTCTGATAGGATATTACCTTTCTTACTTTGCAATGCAAATGCAATAAAGCATTAGGAATGTTCTAAATAAACTCTCCTAAATACAAGAATGTTTGTTGTATCCGTTATTTTCCTGACAAATTATTTTTTTGGAATTATTATTCCACATGTGTAATGCAAAGCATGATTATATTAAATTAATTGGAAAACTGTGCTTTGCATTTGCACATTTTCAGTATTTTATTTCCTTCATAAATGTTGGAAAACTGTGGTGCTTTGGGAAACCATTTCAGCACTGGAATACCTCATGAGCAGCAGCTCTCCCCATTCACATTCAGGAGCAGTTCTTTCAGGAGTGCCATTACCAGAATGACTCACCTTGGTTTTAGAAAATCCATTTTAACCTAAGAACAAACTCACTGCTTGGAATTTCAAAACATCCTGGCACAACGGGGTTTTTATGTATTTCAAATTCCAATATGCTGTGTTTCCCCCCCTCTCCTCCCACTGCTGCTGTGCTGTAAATCAATTAAATGTTTGTCTCCCAGCACCAGCCCTTCTAACAGGTTTGATCAAGGCAGCGGCCACTACCCTGAGAATGCTGGCTGTCTGCAGGGCCAGGATAGGGAAAAATCCAGAATGTGGGATATCTGCAATCTCAAATATTGTCATCAGTGGGAGTCTGCCCACAATGGATCCCAGCAGCACAATCCCAGGTGAGACAGAGTGAATGTACCTGGGAACTGCAGCCCCTGAGGGCAGGGAGTGCCTGGATATGGATTCAGGGCTACCCAAACACAGGGAATAATGTGCTCTGACTGCAGGATTCAGAGGACTGAACAAGTGCTTTATTAAGCCAGGGTATATTACACTATATACCACACTAAAACTGTGCTATACTGCCAGAACCCAGGACATCCCTCTGGCTGCCCTGGAGGGCTCCAGCCCCTGCCAGGGGGCTCAGAGACCTTGGCACAGAGCCCAAGACACCTTGACTTTGATTTTGACCCATGGAGCAAATTACCACCTTTACATGAAGAATTACAAGTCAGGAGAGTTTAAGTAGAATAATAGTTAGTTTGTCACATGGTGAAAAGTAGAATTTTAGGGTTTTTAGAATGGAGGTGTGGGGTCTCAAGATGGAGGAATTTAGGTGTGTTCTGTCCTTCTTTCTCCTTCTTCCTAGCCTCCATCTTCTGGGTGATAGTGGCACTTTTGGATTGGTTTAGGGTAGAGACAGACTGTCTAACATAGGTGATAGGTATTGGGAAGTTATTGTAAATAAAGTGCACATGTTCTTAGTATAAAAGACAACTCCACCCCAAGGGTGGGCAGCGTGTCATGGACTGACCTGCTGAACAGACCTCAGCAGGCCAGGAAAAGAATGTTATAGATAACAGAAAATAATAAACAAGCTTGGAAACTACAGCTGAAGAACTCTGGCTCCTTCTTCAACTGCCAGGCTGGGAAAAGAGACTTTTTACATATCTCGGGGTCACTCTGACCAGCAGAGATTCTGAGACTATACTAAAGAAAAACCCATGGCTGTCTCCAACCATCACAACACAGCTTTGACCCAATTGTCCAATCAATCCAAACAACCCTCACTTTGGGTTAACAATCTCCATAACACATTCCACATGTGCCAAACAACAGGAGCAGTGAATAGAGAATTGTTTTCTCTTTGAGTTTCTCACTGCCTTTCCCAATAAATATTCTGGGAGAGAGGATTATGTCTCTCTCTCTGTTCAGAGAGTGTGAATACCACATTTGGATCGATCCTGGCACTGGAGCTGTCAGGGGGTGGCAATGGAATGGTTTATCACCCTCCTTTATGATCATTCCAGCAGCAGAATGCTGGGAGCACCTCATTAGCTTATGTAAATTGCTATGTTAATGAGCCCCACCTCTCCTGAGTAGGACTCCCTGCCAGGACTGCTCCCACCTGGGTTTTGGGACATTCTGGGACATTCTCTGTTCCACTCAAGGTGACAGCAGCACCGAAGGCATTGGGTTATTATGGGATGTGATGCTGTTCTCCAGTCCCACTGCCCAGGTGTGTCACCACAGAGATCCCTGCTGGGGCTACCAATAACTGGATTTTAATGAGCTGTTCCTGCCACCAGAAAGGGTCCTGCAGATGTGAGGGCTCAAGAGCTGCCACCACATCCAGCCAATGCCAGGATCCCCATGTACCCAGAGCCACCATCCCAGGCCTTGATCCTGCAAGAGACCCTTTTACACTTCTTCCCTGTATCTTGCAATACAAGAAAACCCAAGCCCATCACCTTCACTCATTTTCCTCCTATAATTCACCTTGGCTGCAATGCCCTTCCCAGTTAATAAAACTGAGACTGGAGATGTGTTATGATTCCAGCCACATCATCTTATTGTCATCTCCTATCTTAGATTTAGATCATAAGCTTTATGAGGCAACGTCTGTGTTTTTGGGCTGATTTTATACAGTGGCTGGTGCACAGGCTTAATTCAAAACCCTGGCTCCTAGGAATTGTCACTAGTGATAAAAACAACTGTATTAATGAGCAGGCATTATCAATAATATCATTAGTGTTATTCTCTGATAAATGTCATCGTTTCAAAATCAATGTCAGGCAATTATTTTAAAATATACACTGGATGGATTATTTTCTAATAACCCTACAAATGTGTGTCTTGGTCAAACAAAGAGACAAATTCAGCTCCAGCTAAGCATGAAATACTCTGTAATGTTTTCATTATGAGGTTACATATGAGGCTGTTCATTAGACAGACTAAATAAGTAGACGATAAATAAAAATTGAAAGAGAGAAATGTTCAGGGCATCAGGATAAACTCAGCAGAGCTTCTAGTTTTTTCCTGGTAATCCAGCCCTGCTGGATTCCTGCAAGAAGACCACTAGCACTGCTGCCCTTTGCCAGCTGGAGCTGCCCAAGCAGTCCCCAGGTCCTGCCTCCTGTCCTCCCTGCCCTTGGGGTCAGGGTCTTCCCCACCAAGCCCAGCTTTGATTTGTGGCTCTAATGAAAACCACTTCATGGTTAATAATTTATTATTGTTCTCTCTTGCATTATTGGTTTAAGTGCAAATAATTGATGACTAATGACAGGAAAGCTGGGATAAAAAAGCCTTCTCTTTTGTGCTGTCTGCACTCTCTGCCATGGAAGCAAGCTGGGTTTGCCACCTATTTCTTCCAGCTAAGTAATGATCATTTTGAAAGAGCATTACCAGTGTTTCTGGGCTATATATAGAGATACACGTGTAGCTGTGCATTAGGAACCATCAGTGAGCTTCTTCCTTCACTTATCATTTCTACCATGAAAGAAAAAGATGAGGCTAATATATACAGAGCATTTAAGAGTATTTGTTTCCCCTGAATGCACTCATTTTGGTGATATTCATCATCATTAGGCACAAGGTTTGCTTCCTTTCCTTATTATTTTGGTGAAGAAAGCTTTCTCCCCAGCAGTATTTGCACTTGTACAGATTTGGATCCTCCCACTGGTGGAAGCTGTATGTGCTAGCTGGATCAACGAGTGAATCGAAATTACAGAAATATGTACATAAATATTCATCTCTTCAGGCTGTTTTCACCTCCTTTCCCCTCAAAAAAAAAAAAAAAAAAAAAAAGCTGAGTGCTGCAGTCAGTGGATTAAGGCACACAGAGCAAGGATGGGGAGGAATCAGGTATCAACTTGCCAGTGACCAGAGCCATTGCAGTGACCTTGTCTGTCACAGCAAAGGGCTGGGGACACGATAATGCTTCAATCAGCTGCTCCTTTGTGCCATCCCAGGGACAGAATGTCTCCTGTGTGAATGAGGTACCTTGGCATTTTGCTTTCTCTGCTTTTACAGGAATTAGGAGCATAGAGAAGTGCCCTTCCTAGAAATTAAGCTATCTAACAACTTGGGGTTTGCGGTGTGATGTTTTTAAAATAAGTGAAACCAAATATCCATTTCTCCTTAATTAGCAACTGTTATTTCTGTATCTTGAGGAATAAGAAATATTACAGAGATCATTGCTCTACCAGAAACAGGCACCTGCAGGCTGCTCGAAGTAGGATAGAAAATTATTTTGATGTTTCTGCATGTAAAGAATTTGGGATTAAAATTCCATTTATCAACATTGAACATGACAGTGTCTCTAGAGGTCATTACACCAGTCAGTGGCAGCATTCCAAATGTAGAAGTTATTAGTGTAAGAAAAGCTATTAGTGTAAGAAAATGCCCATTTTGGCCCAGCTCTGCAGAGAGAGCTCTGTGAAGGGGGCAGAGGGGAGGAGGTGCAGGGGCAGGGCAGCCTGGAGCACCCCATGTCACAAAGGACACTCTCATGTTCTGTTTGTGCAGGAAGAGGGACAGCCTTCCCTTCCCTTCCCAGCATTAAACCCATCTGTTACAACTGTAGATTGTCCTCTAGACACTCACCTGCACCTGGACATTAAACCTGCCTTCATGAAATACCCAGCTCCAACAAGAAATCAAAGTACAGTGATTGCTGCAGTGTTCTTGGGTGGTTCTCTTTGAAAGTTGCTTTATGTTGGCATAAAATGCATCCATGACCTCAGAAAATTTCCTGAACGCTGACTTGAAAATGAAAATTCCCATTACAAAAAAAAAAAACCCTTATCTGCTCCTTCTGGAAGTAACTGATGCAGGGAGATTAAATGACTTCACCAAAGAAAGACAAGAGTCAGGTCACTCCCTTTAGACCCTTAATATGTCAGATACACATTTCATTTTGTGTCATCACCTACAATGGTTCACAAGGACACCTGACAAGGTAATTTAAGGAATGTGATTGAAAATTTTCACGGAGTAAAGGAACCTCAACATGTTTTTAAAGTGCAGGAGAGTTAGATGCCTAACACATACCTTGATCTGGAGTTCCCTACAAGCAACTAAACAATTAAAGGACAAAAAACAAATAACATTAACAGCCATTTACTGTTTGGAAATTAAAATGCCTTTGAAAATAAAGATAGCTCAGGTGATCTTTCTTTTTTTGGTAGGAGGATATCCATTATTATCCAGCAACACTGGAAAAAGGCTTTTTCTCCCACTGGCTCTATCAGATTACACCCCTCCATCACTTTCTCTCTTCACTTAGTGATGGCTGGGTTTGGGCAAATGTCTGCAATAAAACAGCTCCTCTTTACAGAGCAAAGCAAACAACACATGGTAAATTTAACACAGCCAATCCTCTCCCCCTCCAAACGACTTTCATTGCATTTGCTGCTGATAGTAAGTGACAGCTGTGTTTAACGAGCTGGAAGAACAGGTCAATAAAACATATATAGAAATAAAAATATATATCTGCATGTTGCTCAAGTGTCTGTGCCATACATGCAGGCATTAAGGCAGCTCATGGTGTTTTACCCTCCTGCAGGATTTTATCATAATGACAGAGCACCGCAGGTTCCATCAAGCAAGATTAAAGATTATTTCCTCACACAATACTGCCAGTAATTCCTGAGTGTTTAAGATGCATTTTTCAGATCTGTAGATTGGTTCAGATGATCAGAGACCACACCAAGGATGTCCTTGCCTGGCTCTGTGGAGTTCATTACTCCAGGAGCCCCTTGCCTGGTCCAATACTGTTTTCCTGCTACTTCCCAAGGAAGAGTTATCTCCTGGAATAAGCTGCTCTGCACATTTTACTAAGGCAAATAAACATTTCAGAATTACAAACCTAGAGGAGTGAGAAGCTGCTAAACCCCAATAGTTTTGAGAGCTATTCCCAGGGAGCACTGTAGCATTTTCCTGCTGTGGAAAACCCAAGGTTTTCCTACACAGTTGCTGTTGGCAGAACCAACACCAAGGATTTGCCTGACACTCCCCAGCACTTCCAAGACCCAACTTCCTCTCTGGATGTTTATTTTCAGATCTTCTCTTAGCCCCAGAAATTGAGGCTTTCTTAAAGCAATGTATTCAGAAAAAAAAAAAAAAGAAAAAAAAAAACAATAAAGGCGCAAGGTAAAAATTTCAGTGCTTAAAGAGCATTTGAACATCATTAGCCCAATCAAGGATATTCTCCAAACTGAGAGAATGTGAAATTCTCTCAACCAAGAGTAATCCAGGAGCCAGCAGAGCTCAGACCAACAGCTCAGAGCTTCCAATTGCACCCTTGGGAAGAATCCTGGCAATAAAGTGCCTAAATAACCACAGCAGGATAATGATCCTCAGCACAGTGTGGAGGCAGCTGGGATTGGGACTTGAAAGAATCAAACTTCTTGGCTCCATTCTTTCATGTTCACACACAGGCCTGAAAAAGCTGAGTCGATCCTTTCAAAAGTGAAGTTAATGAATTAAAGTGTAACACTGAAGAATTTATTAAGCATTAAGGAAAGGATCAGAGCAAATGATCCAAATGCTGTCTCTGTGAGAGTAAAGGGAATGGCTAATTAGCTGTGGCTTTGCACCCTAACACACAGAACCAACCCTAGGTTTGCTTTCAGATCAAAACTAGGCCTGAAATGTTCATAAGAAAATAAAATTTGTCACATGCTGAATGAAATGAGTGAATCTGGCACCTAACAGAGACCACCATTAGATTCCAGAGCAAGAGGAGAATCCTGGCACCACATCAAGTACAGCAGAGTGCTCCAGATGAAGAACATGCGGGCTTTGAATGTCTGCATAGGGTAAGTATTCCCAAAAAAGCTCAAAAGGTGCAGGCAGTACATCAGCAGTCACCTACACCAGCCATTATTAGGGAAATTAAATTAATAATTAATGACATATGGAGTCAATTCTAGCAGAACTGGGGGCTCACCCAAAGTTTGGACACAGGGGAATGGCCCAGAGCACAGTGAGACACACACAGCACCACAGCTCTGTCCTCACCCCTCCCAGCTCTGCCTCAGACTTACACCAAAAAACTGAAAATCCTTTTAAACTCATTCCTGGGAGAGAGCAAAATCTGCCAGAGATGGCTTTAAATGAAATTGTTTGTGAAGAACACGAGGACCCAGATGCAGCAGTTTCAAGGGAAGGAGCAGCTCTCAATTTACCTTGGAGCCTGTTCTGGTCCCAGGCAGAAACTTCTGCACTCCAGCATCTCTGTGGAACCACTGTGGTGAGAGAGAGTGTGATAAATGGTCTCCAGTGTGATATATGGTCTCCTCGAGCCAGGTCTCATAGCTTTTGGAGATTTATATCCCACCTGAGATAGCTCAGCTACCTTAGAAGGCATAAAATCAGCAGGATGGCTTCTGTGGTAGTGTTGGAGAAAAGTTTCAATAAAAGGCAAAATAACAAAACTCTTGTCGTAGGTTTACAGGAAGCAGGTTTTCTGGGAATGGAGTGGCCAGAGGCCAATAGGTGTTCAGATTTTAAATTGACAAGAGGCTCGGCCACTGACAGAGATGCGCCTCTGAGAACACAGGGGTTACAAGCAGAGCACTCCCTTGGGA
>WBNP01001305.1:37024-74242 GCA_013401095.1 Passerina amoena
CCCCCCCCCCAGCTAGAAGACGAGAGAGAGAAAGCTGGTACGGGCCTGTGGCCTTGAAATGATAACGGCCTGTGAAGAAGGAGGGGGAAGGGGGGAAGTGCAGCAGGGAAGGAGCTTGGCCACGTGCAGGAGTTTGTTAACCCCTTTCTGGACAATGAAGACCTCACAGAGCATTTGGACCTTTCCCGGAGGGGAGAGGGAGTGGATGATAAAGAGGAAATGGGCAAGAGAATGACAGTCGGAGCAGTGAGTGAGCCTGGGAGAGTAAAGAAGAGGCCGGAAAGAGATGATGGAGTAGCTGTTTGCTTGACTCTTTTTGGTACAGCCATGGACAGAACCACGCTTCCTCACGACACAGAGGCTGCATCCAGGGGGGAGGCGATGGCTCAGAACTGAGAGGGTTCAGTTTTGGAGACCCCCCGGCCCCAGGGGGTAGACAAGTATGGGGGGGACAAGAGGTCCCGAGGATGAGAGAAAACTGTGCTTTTTTTTGGAACTGGTCAAAGCACCCTTAAAAGGATACCCTTGAAGCAGCTCTGTTCCTTGTCCAGTGGTGAGAGCACTGAACATGAAGGAAGAGGTCACCATGGCCCCAAGAAGGACTCCTCTCCTCTTGATGGACTGAAATTGAGTATTTACAGGGTGATGGATGGAGACTTGAAATTTGGAAGATGTATTGGAAATGTGGTGGGGGAGGAGGAGGAAATGCTTTTTGTGGAGTTTTCATTTTCCAGGTGTGTGTGTGTGTGTGTGTGTGGTTGTTTTTCCCTCTTGTAGTTTAGTTAATAAACTTTTTTTTTTGCCTAAGGTAGAGGCCTGCTTTGCTTATTTCCTTGATCACATCTCACAACAAACACTAGGAGAGTATATTTTCATGGGGCACTGGCATTGTGCCTAGTGTCAAACCATGACAACTCTTTACAGAGAAAAACCAAGCCAGGTGCAAGAGGTTCTTGCCCCTGGTAAAACACCTCACAAAAGCCACTGGTTTCTTTGTTCTCTTCTTTTTCTAGTAAATTGCTCAGCTGGGACTTTTTGGCTCCTGTCCCACTGGCTATCCTTAAGTTTGAGGTGAAGTCCCACATGTCCTATGAGGTGTCTTAACTGAGGAGAGAAACTTCTGGGCTTTTTTCCTTTTTTAGGAGACAAAGGATAATTTGGTCACTCCTTTAACAGGGGGCACATTCCTGCAAGAGTGGGGCTGATTTATTCAGCACTTTGATAGGAAAGGGAAAGGAAAAGGAAAAGGAAAAGGAAAAAGGAAAGGGAAAGGAAAGGAAAAAGGGAAAAAGGAAAAAAGGGAAAGGGAAAGGAAAAAAAGGAAAAGGAAAAGGAAAAGGAAAAGGAAAAGGAAAAGGTAAAGGAAAAGGAAAAGGAAAAGGAAAAGGAAAAGGAAAAGGAAAAGGAAAAGGAAGGAATTTCCCCCCTGGCCCCCTCAGTATTGATAAGGACATTCACAAAGTGGCAAACAGAGTCCAAAGAGCAAAACTATTTTAGGTTATTTCCGCTTCTGTTTTATAAACTGGCCAGGTTAAAGAGAGCCCAAACAACCCTCTGGAATACTGAGCAGTTTCCAGTGAGGTTTCAACAGAAATTGAGCAGATTTCCATCCCTCTCAGAGAAACAGTGGGGAGCTAAGCAATCTGAAAACCAGTTTCTTACCCAGAAAAATGAACTGATTTCCCTCTCTTTGAAATCTCTCCAGGTGCACTACAGACAGTTCATCCAGATGCACTGTGATTTTCCTGTATGTGCTATGTTTGCATGTGGAATTTGAGTGTTGAGCTCAGAATTGCTTTGAAGCTGACACAAGGAGTCTGTGATCTCGTTTTAACAGATTTTATTCTTTTACATTCCACATCCCGGTAAAAGTCAGATCAATCTGAGGTTCTGTTGTCCATTAAAATTTTCAAACTTCCCTCAGAGGGAGATGAGAAAGTCACATGCTGGTGGCATTTGTTGTTTTACCTGCCACAGCTGTGAAAACTCTGTGTCTCTTAATTTGACTCTACAGCCCCTGAAAAGGCTCATTGCTGAACAGTTACAATTTCCACAAACATCTCAACCAAGTCAGACCAGGGACTCTCCATTTGTTGTGCCATTTAGCACCTACACAGAATTTTCAAGTGTATCTTGAGCCACTTGTCCAGCAGGAATGCAATTTCATCACAATTATGCCTCTGGTTTCTGGTCTTAGCTCTGACCAAGGCACTTTGATGCTGTGTAAAGTTCTTTTACCAAGTTCCTGAACTCTGTAGGAACCAGGGCTCCCTTCTTGGTGTCCTTCATGGGTATAAAACCTATTCCATTTAATACTATTTTACAGAATTTGGTGCATCCTGTGGCACCAGTATATTATATAATATTGCTGATGTTGGGAAGATAACAGAACTGACAGACAATAAGCACTCTTAATTATCTAAATGATTTTTTTTATACAAATAGTTAGTAATTCTCAGTAAATTGCAAAATGGAGATTTATCATGCTAAAGGATGAAATGAAAGTATTTGATACAGAATATTAAACTACCCAATCAAGTTAACTAGCCAGTTTTTATGAAATAGCAGGGAGGATTATGATGTAAAGAGCAGCTAAAGTCCTATTCTGGCCTTATTAATGCAAGGAATTTTCTCAATAACATTCTGAATTGCAAGCTCAAGCCTTGATAGCTCAGTTAATATCCTTAATCTGAATTTCTTCATCATTCACAAAGCTTTGAAAACCAAAAGTGGGCAAACCCCACAGTTTTCCAGTGGATATAGACATATAAATCAGTGGTTGCTGTGTTATTTAGCCAGGCAATGTTTCCCCTGAAAGGAATGACAAAGAAAGCTTTGCCCTTCTATTTCAGAACAAAGAGAGCAACAGCTAAAAATTAAAATCTCATCTATTGTAGCATTCTAGAAATTATTTAAAACAATCCATATCTCAACAAAACTGTGATTTCAGAGTAGAATTTCCTAACATATTCAGTTTATTCAAAGTAGGGAAAGTACAATTATTACATTGCAGCCCCAATTTGCCAATGGACCTCAGTCCTGCAGCATGAAATCTGAACACTGGTGTATCAGAGGTGTGTACTTGGACAAGGATTTAACTGCTTTCCTCAGTGACATGGCTATCACAGACAGAATAAAATCTGCCTGATTAAGAAAACTCTGGAGGGAATCTCAAAATTAGTCTCTTAATGACTCTTATAATTTTAAAAATGAGATTAAAAAGTTAAAGAAATGATAAAAAATGAACCACCTTACAATGTGTTCTTTTATTGGGTCTTTGATTAAATGAAATCTGAGAAGGGATGACCCGTGAATAATTGTCAGCTCATTTTAAAACCTCTGCTCTTTCCATCTTGCTATTCAGTCTCCCTGAACTTCTAAAGTGTTTAATTAAAAAAAATGATTGGACCAAATCTTTAAAAGTGTTCTATAGACCTTGAATGCTGAAACAGACTAAGTTACCAGGCCACCTTATCCCACAAGCAAGAGAGTAGAAAAATAACCACTCAAACATTTCTATTTTCTCTCAAATGAAGCCCTCTCTGCTGGGGATCAGCACCATCCCCTGCTGGAGCCAGCTGCAGTTCTGCCTGGCACTGAGCAAATCCTGATTGCCACGACTGCATTTGCTGGACCAAAACATTTGATGACTGAGTTTTACCCATTTCTCTGCTCTGCCAGAGGGAGCAGAGCTGGTTTCACCACTGCTCAGGGGGTGACAAGCTGGGGCTTGGTTGGACTCGGTTTTAGAGGTTTTCCCAACCAGAATGTTTCTGTGATCAGTCAGAAACTGTCTCACACCGCTCTCAGTGCCCACTGACAGCAAGGAAAATGCTGTGTGCCCTGGGCTGCACCCAGCCAGGCAGAGCTGGAGGATTCCTGCCCTTGCTCAGCCCATGGACCCAGGCACAAGGCTCAGAGCTCATCTCTCAGGAACGTTTCTGGCCAACCCAACTCTGGGAGTGCCTTTCTGCAAAAAAAGAATTCCAGCTGAGGAAGATGGTGTTGCTACTCTAATAGCACATTGATAATTCTCTCCAGTTGTTATTATTTCCCATTTTAGGGAGGTGGGACTTAGCAGTTGACTTAGGAGCTCTGGTATTCAGTGGCTATAGAGAATGAGAAATGCCAGGATGCCAGGACAGCTGAAGCTCTACATCATACTGTGCTAAATTGCTTGGGCACGTCCTTAATTTCATGAATTGTCCATTAAAATCATCTGCTTTTATAAAACACCTTAAAAAACCCAGCTTGTGCAATCTTCTCCCAGCTTGAGGATGGCCAGTTCTAATCAATGTCACTGCAGAGCCCAAGCTGGATTGTTTATTTAAATATTCCAACTATTTCACTTTCAGAGAGCAGTACATGGTGTTTTGCTTATTTTCTTTGTTTACCACTTCTCTTTCTGATTCAGGGTTTTAAAACCAGTAAAACTGAATATATTATCTACACTGGAGAGTCTCTTTTGTTCCCTCCTTCTCTCCCCACTCTGAGAGAATGTTAATTCTGCTGCCAGGTCAGCTCTGGTGATCTGATGCCAACTCCCCAACCTCTATCTCCTGATAATAATTTTTTAAACAATAAAGATAAAACCAATTGTAACACGTTTTTGTGAGAGCCCAGGAAAAAAAAAAAAAAAGCCCATATTTAAATTGCTGCACTGACTTGAAAGTTCAAGGAAGCAGAAAGAAGATGATTATGCTCCTTTATTTTCAGATTTTGATATCCTGGCAGGCACACTCTGACACTGCAAACATGCTCTGCCTTATAATGCTACACTTAGTGATGAGACTTAAGGACATTTTTAAAGTTATATAAGGAGATTTATCGACAAGGAATTCAAAACACTGTCTTTGTAGACTTTATTTTATTGCTAAGTTTAATTAATGTTTCCTTCAACCTTGATCTAGATAATTCAGTCCCTTGGGATGAGGATGAGGGGAAATCGTTCAGAAAAAAAAATCTACAGCTCTGAAAAATAAACTTTTAATTAAGTCCGAGAAAACCCAACCAATCACAAAATCTAAACTCAAGACAGAGATAAAATGGAGTAATTTGCATTTTCTAGAGTAACTTCAAACTATCTGCAATCAATGCACAGGGTGTCCAAACTCCAAATTTCATCGAACGATGCAAAAGTGCTCAGCTCTACAGCCAACAGTGAATTTCAGCTAACACCTTAAATGTCTGTTCTTGTGAGAGCTAGATTCCAAGCCTCCATCACTCCACAGACAGATGGAAATGCTCACAGGTTTAGATGATCAGGAGGTTTTCAGTTGGAACTCAGTGGGCTCAGAGAAGTGTTAAGGAAGGTCCCGCTCAGTGAATGCACAGCCTGGTGGCACAGGGCACCAGTGCCAGGGCAGGGCTAACATTTACTGAGAATTCCTTGTTATTTGCAGCCCCAGGCCTTCCTCACATTTCAGAGCCCTGACATTTAACTGACCTTGACAGATTTCTCTTTGCATTAATTTGTCCAGTCTCATTTTTAATCTAGGTAAACTTTATCAACCGTAAAATCTGCCAGTAAGAAATTCCACGGCTTAATTAGAGGTTGTGTTAATCAGCAGCTCCTTTTGTTCTGAAGCCACTGCAGCAGCAGCAGTTTCCTTTGGAGTGTCCTACCCCTTGCAAGGGAAGAGACAATGCACTCTCATGGTCTGTTACTGCTCACACTTCCACTCAGGTGTTGCAGATTTTTGCCATAAACTCCCTCAGTCACCCTTTTCTAGGCTGGAGAGGTTTTTTTTGTGATTCCCTCAAGCAGAAGCTCACACTTCACAATGTTCACACAATGAATGGCTGTGGGAGTATTTGCCATCCCCATGTAGACTCCACACACATTCCAAGTTTAAATAAACTCAGCTGAAGGAGAAAAATAAAGCCTTGAAAAGCCTTTGAGAGAAGCCAGGGTGGTCAAGGGGAGCCAGCACAGATTTAGGCAGGGCAGGTTGTGCCCAGCAAACCTCCTGGAGCCCTGTGAAGACATTCCAGGTCAGAGAAATCCTGTGCTCATCCAGCAGGCAGCTTTCCCAAAAGAATTTGGGAAAAATCTGCCTTAGAGATAAAGGCCAGGAATCCCAGACTAGAGGAAAAAACAAGAGCACAGGATCCAGGAGGGCAGAAGGAAGGAGCAGGAATTTCACTGGACTTTTGCACTGCCTGGTCCCTCTCCAGGTGTGATCCCAGCCCTCCCTGGAATTCAGCATTTATGGGACAGCACAGACCTCAGGCCCTGCAGAATCAGCAGAGAACAGCTGTTACAGGAAACTGCTGATTAATTTTATCTGATTGAAATTAGAGAAGCAACAAGAGCAAGGTGAGCAAACTGTAATTACTGTGGCAAAGCAAGCTCAAGGTACCTCCCTGAGTGGGGCTCAGCAAGGACACCAATAATACATTTCTACCACTTCTGTAAGGCATTAAATAGGTGTCAAATGGTGTTTCAAGAACTTATCCACCCATTTCCAGTAGTCAGGTCTGCGAGTTCATGCATGGCACTACTTGAGATGCTGATCTAATAAACATTTCCTCTAAATGGCCTCAAAGCAGCCAGCAAAAATACTGAAAATGCATCAGAATTTTTTTTTTCTGGTGTATTTTTATTGCTATCGCCAGAATGTGTGAGAAATACATGTATTTTTCTCACATACTATTGCATCCTAATATGAAGATATCAAGACAACCATTTTTTTTTTGTCTCTTTTGCACAAAGGAGGAAAATCTAGCAGAATGACTTTGTTTATGAAACAGTCTGGGATTTTTGTTATGGCAAGATTGGGCCACATTACACAAATATATGAGGTTCTAATGTACCATCCTCAAAGCCCTTGGATACTGATAGGCAGCAATGGAGAGATAATTACAACTTTTAAGAGAAGGAACAAAGAAATATTCCCCTACTGAGTAGTATAAATTCAAGGCTAATAAGTAGTTATTAGTATCACACAAGTGGAACTGTGTAAATTATGCAGAAAAAGTATTTACAGATCCATTTCAGTTTCCAAGTGAATTACTTTCAGCCATGTGCTGGATGCTCACTTTCATAAAAAATTAAAGCTGTTGTGTTTTGCTACAGAAACACAGCTCGTGAAGAGGAAGTTTTTAAGTTTCATTAGACAGTGATGTTATTGAAAACAGGTTTTGAATCTTTACCAAATATATTCACGTAGGTGCTTGTGTACCCAACCAATTAAGGTCTGGGAAGTCCATGCAGTGCAGCATTCTAAATCATTCATTGCAAGAATCAAGCTCAAAGTTCCAATCTGTACAATAAAGTTTACAGAAAACATTTCTCAGAAACATCTGAATAATTAATACACAGCTGAGAGAATCTCAAGCCATTCTGCAAGTGGGAAAAAAAAAAATTATTTCCTATGAATTATTCATTTAGCTCTGCATACAACTCTTTTCCTTAACCCAGGAGGATTTACTCTTTTTAGGTGATTATCTGCCACAGTGGCTCTGCTACACCGGAGCTTAAGTGATGCTGTTTGTGACTCTAGACCGGCTCCTGGGGTAGCCAAGCACTTAAAACCACAAAAACAGAGTGGAGGAGGCAGATGTTGGGGCTATTCTGTTCCACTACCAGCAATCTGGCTGCCATCAGCACAGAGGAGGAGCTGCAGCTCCAGCCTGCTGCTGGAAAGGTGCTGGGTCTGAGACACCTCCAAGGTGGGAGTTCATTTTGGCAGCACAAAAGACATTGTTGTTTGCCCTTCAGAGCAGTTCTCTGTAGGATTGAAATAAATACTGCAAACCTTCTAGGAATCTTATGTCCATTCCACTGTGGTAGGAGTGGCAGGGGGTAGGAGGGTTGGGATGGATGGAGATGAGAGATCTCTGCAGCCAGGGCTGGAACTTGGGGTTTACTGCAAAGGGCCTGGGGCAGGGCCCTGCTGGGATTTGGGGTTCATTGCAAAGGGCCTGGGGGCAGGGCCCTGCTGGGATTTGGGGTTCATTGCAAAGGGCCTGGGTGCAGGGCCCTGCTGGGATTTGGGGTTTATTGCAAAGGGCCTGGGGGCAGGGCCCTGCTGGGATTTGGGGTTTATTGCAAAGGGCCTGGGGCAGGGCCCTGCTGGGATTTGGGGTTCATTGCAAAGGGCCTGGGTGCAGGGCCCTGCTGGGATTTGGGGTTTATTGCACAGGGCCTGGGGCAGGGCCCTGCTGGGATTTGGGGTTTATTGCAAAGGGCCTGGGTGCAGGGCCCTGCTGGGATTTGGGGTTTATTGCACAGGGCCTGGGTGCAGGGCCCTGCTGGGAGCTGCCAGGCACAGCTGGAGCAGTAAAGAGAAGGTAAAGAGAAAGTAAAGACAGTGGTAAAGAGAAAGAAGGCAAGAGATGGTAAAGAGGATGAGAGAGTGAGGAAAAGTAAAGAGAGGATAAGAGTGAGGATGAAAGAGTAAAATAGAAGAGCAAGGTTCCCATTACAATACAATAAATCTTCTGTGCTGAATATTCTAATTCTCACTAACCAATCTAGTACAAGATACAAATCCTACAGCATTTCCATACAGCCTATAAGAATCATTACCTTACCATACTGTGGTACATTTTAAACCCTAAAAACTCCTCTTTGGGCCCCTTCTGCCAAGTGTAGGGTCTGCTCTGACCCTTGGGCCTGTCTGCAAGCAGAGGGTGTTGTTCCATCAAAAGGGGATCACCTTCAGCTGGCCATGCCATTGTTTTCCAGGTGTTCAGTAACTGAGGGATCTCAAAGCTTGCTTTCATTTCAATCTCACTTACAGTTTCTATATTCTCAAAATCTTTTGCCAGACAATCATATTTATAAGGCTTTCCTGTTTCATCTCCCCCAACACTATCTCTGTTTTTTTTTAAGTTTGCTGGGCAGCACAGGAATCCTACCCTGTAATACCTGTTGTTCCTTATTAGCAGAGACTAGCATTCCCTGGTTTTAAAACAAAAAACCCAGATGACACAATAAAACCTGTTCAGTGGTGCAGCAGAAACCAATTACAGCACAGAAACATGAAGATTGAAAAGCAACAACTTGTGACTATTTGTTCTGGCTGTTTTCAGAACACAACAACTGAGGTGTATTGGCATGTTCCAATTGTGCCTCTTTTTTTCCACAGCCCACCTTTCCCCTCCTTCCCTTTGCTTTAAATGAAGGCTGCTTTATCATGGGGTGGAGATGCAGCTCTGTCCAGAAAGCCAGGGAAGAAAGAGATACTGGAATTTCTGCTGAATGCAGAGAAGTGACAAAACAATGGTATAAAAGCATCCGTGAAGTGCATACATCAAAGTCAAAGGAAATCTTTGTATTCTGCCCGTAATGCTTACAAGGTAAAGTGGCATGCAGATTTCTTATTTAATAAATTCCCACAGAAAATTAGTTTTTCACAGTGGGAAGAATTTCAAGGCTTGCTGCGATGAACAGGCAGGATCTAATCACTGCTCAGGCTTTGTAGATACACCAGGGTTTGCAGATATTTCAATGATCCAATTATTCTGTTGAGGCACAATCACCTTACCTGCATACTAATCAAGTCATATGCCAACATGAAACAACTCTGCCTTTTCTGGAAGCTCTAGACATGTACAGCTCCCTGGTTGACCTTCTGCCAATTACATTCATTTCAATTCTATTAGCTCATCTTTTGCCCAAAGGTGACATATGCACAAATCTATAGGGAAAATTGCCTGAATCAACTTTGCACTGCACAGGATGCAGGATGGTTGCTCAGCAATGTGAATAGGAGCCATTACACTCTAAATCTGGATGCAATTGGACACTAAATAGCAATGAATTTTTCACTCATGAAACCTCTTCAGAAACTATAAAGTTACATTCCTTAAAAAATACAGGATCTGTTTATTAGAGGAAACAGAATCAATTATTCAGTTTTACACCCTGTGAATACCCACTCAGAATGAGGATGAACAGAGCTGGGCTCCTTTCTGCTGGATCAGTATTTAGAGTATTTAGAGTTGGGGTTCCCTTTTGGGGGGCTTCCTTCCCACCTGATCCTCTATTCTAATTCTTTGTAACTGAGATATTGTTAAACTGAGTCCATTTGTCACCAGTAGAATTTTAAAGCATAGCAAGCAGAGATATTTTTAATATTACATTTTCCAGCAGTTGTGCTTGTTGTCTAGGCTTTCTAATAACAGCCTTCTCCTCAAAATAACAATGGGATTCTTTTAAATATTTATTGGTATCTATTCAAGAGAGTCATATCAATTTCTAAAAGTCACCAACACTTTGTCAGAACATTTCTGACAAAATAAACCCAGAAAACAAAGCAAAAGCCACAGCATTTTTCAGGCCTAACAGCAGTGGCACTAGCTGTTCTTTAGTTTATAGACAACTGTTTTTACATCAAGTGCCTGCTCTGGCAGGAAATCTGTGCCCTGATGCAGTGCTGCAGAGTGAAAGGAGAATCCCAGAGGGTTGGCAAAGGATCCAAAGGCACCTCCATGACCCTGGAGCTCATCATCAACCACAGCAGCAGCAGCAGAGATGCTGTGGGGCTACCCCAGCCAGGTGGGAAATACTGCCCCTGATTAACAGCACTGATCAATGAGCCTTTCCAAAAACCCCTCTGCTTCCCCTTTCCTGCCTCTTTTAAATTGTTATTGGCATTTTAACCTGCCCTGAGGACAAGGGCAGCTGAACAGACCAGTGGTGACATTGGTGACTCTCAAAGCTGCTCATGTTCCTCTGCCATCCCTCACTTCTGGCACCTTGAACATGGAGAAATTCACCTTTTTTTTTTTAAATTACCCCTGCACAGCCTCACCTGCAGCACCAGGCCAGGCAGCAGCTGTAATTACTGCACCAGGAGTTGGTTAAATACTCCAAGGCGCTCTTGAGGAGAACTCAGCTCCGTTAAACGAGAGGGATAAAAGGCAGTTGGTTTTCTGTTTTCCTTCTATTTCATTTCTCATACAAGAAGCCTGTTCAAGGTAGTAAGGGAAAATACCTCCTCAAGAACAATACTGAGGTGAATTTCTATTGCTTTTTTTGTCCTGTAAGCTTCTTACAAGGAAAAAAAAAAAAGAATCAAATAGATTCTCTGGAAGAATTGACTTTGTAGAATAATAACACAGAAGGAACACAAGAGGAGGACAGATGGATAAGATGCACATACTCCTAACAAAAGGATGCATTGTTTATTTATTTTTCAAGGCTATTTGTAACACGTGAGTGTCCCCAGGAAAAGCTTTTGAATAGAGAATAGAAAGTGCTCACAATTGAGGAAGAATGCTCAAGTACTGCATATTTTACAATTATAAGTGTCTTTTCTAAAAAGAAAAAAGTCTGGGAAAAAAAACTATTTGTTTTTACAGCTGCAGATATTTACTTAATTAAATAAATAAATGCCAGTATATCTGCATATATAATAAATAATAAATGCAGGTATATCTGCATATCCATCTCCCCACAGAACTGACATGACAGCAAAGGAAATCCAGTAATTACAGAACTCAAGCAATTCCTAAATTTTAACCTTTATTAAGGAAATAAAAAATTTGTTTGTCTCCTGTATAGATTTCCCTGGTAAATCTCAAAAGTTGGGATGTGCTGGGTTTGATCTGAAGACCAGCAGAATTCAGCTCATTCTGAAAGCACCAGGCCTCTGTCAGAATTATCTGTGCAAATCTGGGTGACAAGAGGCTGGGAGAAGGCAGTCACTTTTATACATGTTGTCACTTTGTCTGAATAACCTCTTCTTTAACATATCCCCTTAACCCTACATCCTGCTATTTTATACAACAGCTTTTCTTCTGATTGTGGCAGAAAATCTGTCCACCTGCTGCACCCAGAACTGTATTATTGTGAACACTTCTCGTTTTTTGCTCAGCCTCCATTTATATCCCCATGCAGAATAGAGATTGCCAGGTGATCCTGCAAACAATTAAAATTTAAGTGAATTTCCCAAAGATCTTTCATTAGTATTAAAACCACATAGATTTTCAAAGTGGACTTGTTCTTTGCTGTGCAAATGAATTGACAATAGAACCCAGTTCTGCACAGATTCCTGATGAACTGAGCAAGTGAGGAGAGGCAGAGAGCAGTGACCTTGTGGGAGCCTCTGCCAGGCTCTGCAAAGGCAGACCTGGCTTTAGCTGCAGCTACAACCAGATATCCCATGCACATTTCTGCTGGGATGCTTCCCCGAGAAGTGCCTTGTACCTTTATCAAATTACATTAGCCTGAAGTTTCTCTGAGTAATAAATACAAGTGGGTGTTCTGCACCCACCTGTAGAATAAGGAAGCATCCAGGAGTTGAAGGAGTGGGTCTGTGGAGCTCACAGGGTCCCTAGGCTGGGCTGGGAGAGAGGAACAAGCCCTGGCAGAGCTGGCCCAGCATGGCCCAGGGATGGGCTGGCACTCTGTGTCCTCACAGGGATCAGGGCTGGGGGTGCTGTGAAGAGCTCAGCTGGTGCAATGAACTCCAGAGGGAAGAATTTGGTGAGGCAGAACAGTTATATCTTATTTTTAGATCTATATTTATAAATACAAGATGCCTTGGGGTGTGGCATTCCCATTCTCTAAAACAATCCCTTCAGCCAGGATTTTTCTCCTGCGAAGCCTCAGAGAAAAGGAAAACAATTCTGATCTCATTTGCTTCTCCTGTGTTGTGCCCATGTGGAATGTGTTTGGAGATTGTTCACCCACAGGTGATTGTTCCATTGCATTCTGCTGGGAGTTGTTTTCACTCTTTGGCCAATCAGGGCCAAGCTGTGTCAGGACTCTGGAAAGAGTCAGGAGTTTTCATTATTATCTTTTTAGCATTCTTTAAGTATCCTTTCTGTATTCTTTAGTATAGTATTCTTTTATATAATATAGTATAATAAAGTAATAAATTAACCTTCTGAGAACATGGAGTCAGATTCATCATTCCTGCCTTCATCCCAGCAAATACAATACCTTGCTGTTCAAAGTTATACACTAATGCACTACAGCATACAGCTAAAACCTTCAGGCACACAGACACATATTCTAATATAACACATGTAATTCTATAACTCATTGTTCTAGAAGTATCTCAATAAAAGGCTTTTTCCTGCCCTCTACACAGCAATATTGCCTGGCCATGATTTTCAGGTGGAGCAGCCATGGAATTGCCATCTGTAGTGAGGATGCAGAGCTCTACAAGCAGCCCCTTCCTGCTCACAGGGCGCTTCTCTCTTGGCTCTGGGTTTGGAGAAGCTTTAAGGATTAAATTACTCCCAGAAGATTTCACTGGGCTTTTTATAGTAGTTAAAAATAACTTTAAAATTGAGAACACTGAAGCAAAAATTCGGTGGTGAATTTTAAATTGAATTTTAACTAGCTGTGGATTATTGAAACATTTACTGAATAAAACACTGATTCTTGAATATCAACAGTTTATTTTTTGTTCACTTCACTTGTTGTATCATAAGAGACAATATAACTAGAGGAAAAAGAAATACTTTAGTTGCTTATTTGTCTATTCCTTCTACAAGTGCCTGTTTGGTGTTCAACTTCTTGCCCTTTGTAGATTCATGAACATTTACAAAACATACCAAACACAAATATCTAAATATTGTCTGTTATGAGGCTGAGGTCAGTGACTCAGGGGAAAGAGGCTTCCAATTCCTTCCCCACAGAGAACTGCAAAGCAGAAACATGCTAATCAATAATAATAATTATATTAATATTATTAATTATAATAATTATAATAGTTGGTTATATTTATATGGCCCTTCCCTCAGTGTGGGAATCAGAAAAACAGAAACTTCCCCAGACACAAGAAGGTTTGATCTGCAATCTTAGATTGGTTTAAAAATACAATACACAGACACTAAGCAGAAAAATCATAAACTTGTGTTTCTATGGTTGTAAGTAAGAATATGGCTTAGGTAAGTGAGAAACTGCATTGATAAGATGGTGAAGGGTTTATAATGTAGGGGTGTGGTTGTGTAGAATAAGCAAAGAGTTTAGAAGTTATAACAGAAGCATTTGTGTGTGTTTGTGTGATAATAGCCCATTAGGCAAAAGTGTCTGTAGTGCAGCAAAATTAAGTAAAGGTGATAGGTCAGAAAAGCAAAATAAACCTTGTAGCAACTGTCCATTAAACTAGAAATGATATATTACCTTGTAACAAAGAACTTGTGGCCACTTTGAGCTACAGCCCACTGCTTGCTCTCATACATCTCACACCCTCTGAGACTGATGTTTCTCTGAGTAATAAATCCTTCTTAGCCCAAAAGGAGCCCCATCTCTTCATTAACAGCAGCAATAATGATACCTCAGCAGGCAGAATTTATTTTACTATCCCCCATCCCAAAAAATCCACTGGGTTCTCTAACCTGGACTTGTTCTGGTTCTGCTGCTCCACTCTGTACACTACCCATTTTATGAGTAGTAGAGCTTCATTCTAGAATTTTCCCACAAGTTTGAAAATAACACTTTTGTATTTATTTGCAGAAAGAAATATTTGGCTTAATATTTGATTAATGTATCTTTCTTTTTTTTATTTATAGATATGTCCACCCCCTCAGTCACACAGAAGTTGTATTACATTGTGAATGATACAGATATTAAGAACCAACTTACTTAAAACTTCCTTTTTCTTTTTCTGGTGAAATTTCTATTTCTGCCAAGAGCTGCCTGATGCTAATATTGTCAGTCCATACATGATGTGAATATTTGCATTGATTTTCCATGCTGTCACCCCAGCAGCAGGCACTGTTTTAGTGCCCTGATATGGTGACTAACACTTTAAACCCTGGAGAAATAAAGATAAGCAGTGGGAAATACAGTCCTAGCAGGGATTCACAAGTGAGCCTTTCTCGATGAAAAGAAACACAATAACTTTACAAATGTTTTCATCATAATAATCCAAATTCTTATGAGTCACAGCAGAGGAAACTTACCACAGATTCCTCTGAAATATTTACGACTCTTATCATTTTTTGACCAAATAAAAGGAGCCATGTTCTGAATCACCAACTTGCCTGGCTGTTACCAGGGAAATTTGCAAAGAGGGGGGAAAAAAACCAACTGACAACTCTTTGGCTCGTTTAACTATTCAGATTTAACTATACCCATTCCCTCCCAGCATTATGCATGCAGCATTTCCACTAAGAGGCTGGCTGATTTCTGCTCTCTTTTCCACTCTTTCATGAGCAGCTTCCTTAGTCTAATTAAAGCAGAGAACCCAGCTGTCTTCCCCTCTGCTTCAGAGAGCTAAGGGAAGAACTCCAGGAAAATCACTCTTCAGGGACTCCACAGGGATAGCCAGGATCTAAGAAGTGGGAATTGAAACCTCAAGCCCCAGATTTCTGAGCTAAAAAGGAGCTACATTTGCAAGTTCTGTTAGGAGCTGCTCCAAGCCCTGTGTTTTGGGGCAGCCACAGGCACCAGAGCAGGGTGTTTAAAGGGAAAGATGTAAAAATATTGTATTTCCCACCTGAGCTGGCCTGGTGAGGGTGGGGTGGGATGGGGCAGCTCCTCACAGCTGGAGCAGAACCTGGCTCAGACCTGGAGGGAACCTCCAGGGGCTTTTCCTCTTGGCTCCTGACAAAGGAGTCCCAATGTTAATCAGGGGAGTGATTATGAACCCCAGTGTTAATCTGGGGTGATTAAGAACTGGGACACTTTCTAGAAAGGAACAGGGGGTGGCACAAATTCACTTGCAGCTTAGAGATGACACCTGAAGCCAGCTTTGCCAGGAACAGGAATACAATCATCAGGCTTTTGTGGAACAGACCGAAACGCATTTCAAAATTTCACCTCGACAGAGACAAATTCTATTTCACACCTTTGGCAGACTGGCTTCATCAAACATGTTTCTCCCCCAGGAAAGCTGGGGAATGCTGTCTGTCTCTGGGAAATATCAGAATCCTGTTGCCTGCGCCTTTCCCTGTGACTGCCCATGTGAGAGACGAGCATCTGCCCAGCTGAGCTGGGAAAGCTGAGCAGGATGGGACGTGTGGGCTGACACCAGCCTCTGCCAGCAAGCCCTGCACCACCTCAGGAGGGATGGATTGTCCCTGCAGCCTCCTGTCCCCTCAAGGACACAGCTCAGGAGCAGAAGGGGACAGGGCTGGATGAGCCACGTCCCACTGCAGTGCCCAAGCCTCTCCATGAGGACAGGGAGCTTTGCCATCGCTGCAGGATGAGGGAGCCCAAGGCAGGCAGCACCAGCAAAGTTCTGGCTAGTCAAAACTGGGATTTTGCTGCCCTCATCAGTTTACAGCCCTTGAAATTATCTGGCTTGCTTGTGCCTGAAGCCAACCCTTGAGATGAGGTCCCCAAAGGTGCTGTAGCTCATTAAAAACTGCACTAAACAGTTGGCTGTGCATCTAGGAGAGGTGGCCTTGCTGCATGATTAAGAAAAGTAAAATGAACTACTGGAAGCTGTATAGCCACTAATGAATTTCCTTTGAAAAGTCAGAGGTTAAATACAAATGTCAACAACAGGATTGCAAGCTGTCCTCAGTTTCATCAGTGAAATGGTCAGTGCAGGAGACTGACTCCAAAGATAAATATTTAGAATAAAAATAGAAAGGTCAGCCCAGACAAATGCAGACTTTGCAAAGCCAATTAAATAAAACCCTCAGGATAGATCGTATAGTGATGATATCCCAGTACTGTCCTGTATTAAATCAGATCAATATAGGAATGCACTTAAAACTGATTTTTGAGATAAGCAATAGGGGAAGTTGCCTCTGAACACTGTGAAAAGCAGATACTTCAGGTGAGCGTGACAGAACAACGATCTCAATTTTCCTGTGTTAAAAGCTCCCTGTCCTTGCAGGCAGCAATATATTTGTATTAAAATTAACAGTGTTCCCTCACTGGCACAGGGAAGTTGATACAAGAGGTCAAACTCAGTTAATTACTGAAAAGACGTGTTTATGGACACACCAGGGCTTAAAGAGATGTTCAGTCCTCACATTGCCATGTAGGAGCTGGATTATTCTCAGACAGAGCCCAGCAGATGATCTATTCCTCACAGACTATTCTCTTAAATACATTGAGTGCAAACCAGACCAAAAAAAACTTCATAGTTTGGATTTTTGCTGGAAATGAGCTAGCCTAGTTAGGGAACTGCTAAAAAGCAGATTGTGCCTGGTGTGAAGGGGTGATGCTGATTTATTAAAAGTATGGATATTGATCCAGTACCAATATCCAACTGTGACAGACAAAGCCTCTGTAACAGTTTAAAGTTAGAAAGTGAATGTTTATTGTGGGATAGCTCCCAAATGCACGCTGCAAGTTACAGATGATTACAGAGTCCTTTTATCTACACAAGTATTGAATACCCAAAATGCAAATGCATATTCATAACTCTGGTACATCCCATTCCCCACTTCGTACGGTAATTAGTTCAAAAGCCATTAAGCATGCATAGTTTGTTCCTTGAAATGGGTCGGTGGTCCCTTTAATGGGGAGGGGTCCCAAAATGAGGAAGTAAATGAAGTCTTCCTCGTTCTGACCTTTCTACCTTTTCAATGCAAATATGACAAATGGACCCATTGGTAGAACTCCCATTCCCCATCTTCAATTGGTTTCAGAACAGAGGAGGCCACAATTGTCTTATGTTCCTAAAAGCTATTTATCAATTTCTATATTCTTCATTATAAACCCAGCTAACCAAACATTGTGTTGACAAGCAATCAATTATTAGTTAACTACTAACTCTTAATCAAAATAAATGGGTAGGCCTTGATGAAGTTAACTCCAAGAAAGCTTATCTCTAACTAAAACCTCAGCCCCTCTAAAATCCCTAAATTCTTTAAAGTTTACATCTCAATGCTGACGAGCTGTGTATGTGTGACACGAGGACGTGCCCTGTGCAGGGGAAATCTCCTCCATCCCATCAGAAGTGCCATCAGATGAGGGATCATAAATATCTGCTGCTTTTAACCATGTGCACAGCACAAAGAATTATGCCCCACTGCACCCCTCAGCTTCTGAGACCTTCAAAAGTTGGAATATTCCAGAGAAAGCTGAACATCCACCCTCAACTCATCAGTTATCAACACCACACTGCCTGCTCTGGATCAACAGGATTTGAATGAAAAGTCCTTCCCTAATCCTCCTCTTTGAAAGGAAAATACCTATGCATTTAAAGCATCATCTGCCTCATTCCTTCACTCATCAGAAGAGCTTATCTGCAGCCCTAGACAAGTGAGAACATTCCAAGTTATGTGTGAAAAGCAAATGGGGAAAAGAAGAGTGATCAATTTGGCAGTGGTCAATATGTTCAAAAGTTTGAATGAAAATCTGAATGGTGTAAAGATAAAACACACCCTAATTGTGTAGTAAGCCAAAACAGTTTTCATAGTGCTTTCATCTATTTAATATTTTACATTCATAATTTAAAAGTGCCTACTAATGCATTTACCTGAGATGTGCTATGATCACTCAGGGAATAAAGCTGCTTATTCTCATTTATACAGCTGAAACAACTTGTTTTAAGGCAGGAGAATACAAAATTTGCAATAATTTTTATGAAAAAATATGATTTGACTAAAAAACCAAACAGTTCTAAAAGCTAATGTACAACTAGAAGCCTTTCTCTGCTATTTGTTTACAGAGCAGGCTTCAAGCCACTGACCTGAAAACACAACTGATTTTGACCTTCGATAAAAAAAAGTTTCTAAAGCCTAAATGAAAAGGGAAGTCCATGGAGCAGCTCATGTACATGGTCAGCTTCTGTTGTTCTGTCTTTGAAAGGTCTCAGCTTCAAGGTCTGCTTAGTTACTCATTCATCCAATTTTGAATTATTAAACATGTTTTTGCTTTCCACAAATTTCCTCTAATCTACCCACCTCGGTTTTTTTTGTGAGAACTGAGGGAAGAACTGAGCTTGGCATTTTGATGAGCTCCCATTGCCAGCTCAGGAGAGGCATGGATCAGCCCTACCCCAATTTATGGAATCTAAAACTCTACTAAAACACACGTGGAAAGTCACAGTGACTTGAGAGATTACTTTCTTTTTCCACAGGGGAGATCCCACAGAGACTCAAGGAGAAAAACCCAACACTTGTGTTTAGAACAGAGCTGAAGCAGCAGAGGCTTATCCAGGATGGATAACCAGAGCTTTTCTTCATTAGCAGTACAGAAAAAAAAGTGGACAACCTAAAAATAGCCTGAAATTCTGCCACAGAAATTTTTCACCACTCTACTGGTGGTGGAGAAAAAAAAAAAAAAAAAAAAAGAAATCTTGATTTTTGACTACTTGAGGAGATTTTCCACGACAAAAGACATTTTCTCCCTCTTATCCAGCTGCTCCTCCCAGGTGCCAAGGAAATTGTAAACAAGACTAATAATGAGAGGGAAATCACTTCAGTGCAAAGTGGTATTCTGGAGGAAAAGGACTTCTGCAGTTCTTATTTCTTATTTCTTCCCCCAAGCAACAGCTCATTCTTACCTGGGCCATGATCTCCAGGGAAAACCACGACTGCAGCACTGATACAACATCAGAAATAAGTCATTACATCACCTCACACACAAATCTCTTATTCTCCAAGCGAAATAGAGAATGCTGGAGAATGACCACAACGAGAAGAAGCATTTTTAAAGAAATTCTTTCCATGTCATTCCCTGACAGTGCCACCATTAACCTGGGCAATTTTGAATTATTAAACATGTTTTTGCTTTCCACAAATTTCCTCTAATCTACCCACCCTGCCAGTGCCTTTGTCCACAGGCTGCTAGAGCCCCTGTGCCCTCAGAAATGCCACCCAAAGTGCCACCAAATCCCAGCCCCTCTGTTCTGCACTGTGCACCAGCTGGCAGCCCTACAAGCACAAGGAATTTATTTTTCCCCAAGAAGACAAACACCAGCAAATTGAATTACTGTGCTAACAGGAGCAAATAAAATTTATTTAGAAAAAGAATGCATAGTGAGATTATCTAATTAAAATGATTCAGACTTGCTTTGCAGTGCCAGTGTTTTGAAGAAGGATAGCAGGTAGTACAGTATCTAGTCCCTGTGAATTTATTAGTGTTGAGCTTTAACCCTACAACTGTCAGCTCTGATTGGAAAAATTATGTTCAAGGTTTTGTAGCAAGAAGTGATTAAGTGCATTTACAAAGTGAGGACATCCGTTCCCAAGCTGCCTAACATCAATTAAAGGAGGCCAAATTAAATCGATGTTCTAATTCTACAAAATTAATGGTAACTTTTTTTTAATAGATGTAACAACATTTCCCTGAGGTCCTGTAATAAATTCTTATCGCAGCAACTCATGTAGAAAGTAAATGGTTACCTATCCATGAAAATGCCATGTTTCAAACCAGGTATGGGAATGATGACAATGAGGTTCCTGATGGTTCCAGTGTTCTTCCAGGCATTTTATACTTGATTTATTGTTTGAGAGTTCTTTACTTTTGAACATGAGGAAAGCAAGAAGGAAAAACATTCTTGTTTATTATGGAAGTATTAAAATTTTTTGCATTAGTTCATTTTAAATAGAGCATTCCCTTAAACTCGTGGGATCAGGAGCTAATTAAGGTTACTTGTAATTACTTTTAATCAAAATGCAATCATATGTCTTCACTTTACGTCATTCTGTAAAAGGCAAGAGGGATTTTTAAAATTTGTTTTGTTTGGGGGACTGGTTTGTTTGTTTTTGGTTTCAAGTGTTGGGTGACATAAACCAAACACTTCAATTTTCCATATCACCATTCCTGCTCAGGAGACGAAGAGGCTGGAGATATTTGAGATGCAATTGTTCAGCCTAGAAGCTGAGGAGGAGGCGCCTGCTCCTTGTGGCAGAGTGACACTGGCTGGGGGTGAGAAGGAATTCACCCATCACCTCTGGGAGAGACAGATGAATTAATGGCTCCTATGGTTTCTAAACTGTCACATTCTCTCTGCCATAATGCTCTTGTAATTATTAGAAATGACACATTTCACTACTCTCAGTGGCTTCTTTAATTTAGCATTTAAAGCATTAAATAAAGAGCCCTAAACCAAAATCTCTGATAGTTACAGCTACATTCAGGAGTATTTGTCACTGCCATTAACTCTCTCCTTCTGGAGGATCTCTCCTAAAACGCTGTCCTGAGCAGAGCCATAATGGAGCATTTTATCTGTATTACACTGAATAAAGTATTTATCAAAAGCTTAACAAAAACAGGTTTAAATTACTCTACCTGTTTGGTTCAGCTTTCTATTTATTAAGTCTAGGCCTTAACCTGCTCCTGGGCTTCTCTTCTGAAAAGTACAACCAATATCCAATTGCATTCTCAAGTCCATGCAAGACAAACTGAAGTGATGAACACAGCTCCGCTCTTGAACACTGATTTTATCAATTCAGCACGCTCTCAGTATTGATTTAAAATGCAGTTTTGTAACAGAGGTTTTGTAGTGATGCTTCAAAATTCATTAAACACCACAGATATTTCCTCCTAGAACATTATTCTGGTCTCCTGACAATCGGTGGCTTTACCAACATGTAATCATCTGTGTTTATCTGCAGATGCCCTTGTGTTATTTGTCAGAATAAATCATCTAGAGCTCCAACACGGTGCTGTTTTCAATTTCATGTTTTCAGAAGTCCTGCTGAATGTGAAGAGCTGTTCAGCTGGGAGCTGCTTGCCTCCCCAGAGAAGTTACAGCAAAAGACATTCACTGAATCCAGAGCAGGGAAGAAATTCTTGCGTTATGTTTGAAGTGTAAGAATGTACAGTCTGCATAAAAATGTAATAGAATTTAAAAGATTGAACTCTTTGAGCTTCTCTAGATGGTTTGGATCTACTCTGAATTCTTCAAATCCTACTCAGGACATTCACTATGTCCTTTGGGAACAAAGAGCACTAAGGAAGAAGGAAATGAGATACAGCAAGGAGAGCAATTTTCAAACCAACTGCTGGGAGTTACTCTGTTATAGAAACCCTGTGAAGATGATTCTGAAGGCTTTAGTCTAGTCCCAAAATCATAAACTCCCAATCCAACAGACAACATCCTTTAGTTAAAACACTTTAGTAATTCTGCAAATAATTCATCATATAAAAATTCATTATAAAGTGAATAAACCACTTCCACACTACAAGTAATTGAAAACTCTTTATCAGACCAGAAACTGAAATCATGTTTTAGTGGCAGAGAAATGTGGAACTGCTGGGGAAAAAGGTGCCTTAACAAGCAACTGTACACCCCAGGCTGCCTCTGTCATCCACCATTTCCTAAGGTGGAAAATGCAGATCTTCCCTAAGCAAAGGGGGCTTCCCCTACAGGACATGGTTTAATTATGACCTCTGAGAAAACTCAAGAAAAGGAAATATTTTGGCTGTGCCCAGTTGCCGTGACTGGGGAGGAGAAAGGCTCTGTTTCACCCAGTGCTCCTCAGCTCCACCTTTCCTGCAGCACTCCAGACTCTCTCCCAGGTTTACTCCTTTGTTTTCTCCTCTGCAGTGCTGGGCAGCACTTCTCTCTTTTTTCCCCCTGAAACAGCTACACCAGTGCAGGTACTGCTGTTCACCTTCCCCAGCTTATGCAAAGCAGGAGATTGAGATCAATGCTGATTTTTCTCCTCCCTATTACAGCAACATGAACATTTCTCCAAGCAACCACAGCAGTTTTAAATCAAACCCTCCCTGGCTTTGTACAGAACACTGTGTTTCCTAAACATGCTTGTGGCTGTTCAACATGAATGGGAAAGCAAAATATTTTAGTACTGCAGTTAAAAGAATGAACCCAACACACACTGCCTCCAAACACCTCCTCATAATTCCAGATATTTTCCTTTGCAGGGAGTGCTGCTGCTAAGAAAATTGGTTTTTAAATGTACAATGGAAAAGGGCAGCAGCACCCTTCCACATCTTCCTAGTGAAGTCCCAACCCAAAATGCTGCTTGCCTCACAATTGCTTTATCTGTGACTAGATGTTACCTATGAACATCTATTTTATGAATACATTATTTCTCCTAAACATAAACCCCTCATGCTAAGTGCTGCATCAATGTGTTTGTACTGATGGAAACATTTCCCTTTGTCCTGCCATGGAGTTTATGGTTTGTTTGCTCCAAGCTTCTCACATTCCATTCAGAAACTTTAAAATGCCTCTTTTGCTCATTTTGGGCACAATGTTAAACAGCAGTACAGGTTTAATTAATAAGAAATCCAATCTTTCCTGCATTTTCACATACAAATTAAAGCTGTTGAGTTAAATAGCTGATGGGAAGACATCTGGTTTTGACCAGACACTGCAGTTCCCAGGCTGAGACCTTTTCCTATTTAAAAGTGACCTGTGGGGACTGATTATTAACAATTTAAACTCCTCTTTCTCTCCCTCAGCTTCTGCCACCTCCTGCCTAAATTGAGCTCACGTTCACTGCTCCTCAAACCTGGCACAGTTCCATTAAGGCCCAGCTCCATTAAAGTTTATGAAGCTCTGCCAATTTCCCTGGCAGAGAATTTGGCCTGTGCTTTGTTTAAAGGTTACAAGCCTTGCCTGCAAATGCTACAATTCCATGTGGAATTCAGCTACTCTTCAATTTTTCCAGGTGCCCATGTCAGCCAAAAGGTCTGGTCTTCAGACTCTCAGTGAAAGTGAACAATGAAATTTTTAACCACCTTCCAGTATTCTTACAGGCTCTTAAGAAGGGAATTTTTATCACACTAATTTACATTGTGGTTATGAAATTTTATCTTTTACTCTTCCTGCTGTGAATTTTTGTTCCATATCAAGAGAAAACTTTTTTTTTTTCACGAATTATAGACATAAAATAAAAGGCAGAAGTTTATTCACTCTACTTTTTACTAAAAGAATTTCCAGTATAGGTTTTCAGTGTAAGAATTGAATAACCACCTGTACTCCTGCTCACCTGATTTACAATAATTAGTCAAAGGAACGAGAAGTGTCCCCAGACAAATTTCACTAGGCCTGAGGATGGAAGAAAACCTTGGTAAGAATCAGGAAAAAGTTACTTTGAAAAATCTGGCTCCTTATTTTAAGCAGCTAATGGTGAATATTAATGTACTTTCAGCTAAAACTGCCTTTTGATGTTTTTCTGTAAGTACACTTCTTTTGTTAACCATATACTTCATAAACATGACAATTGTTGCCCATGATTTTTCCCAGCACACAGCCAAGGAATACATCCAATTTTAATGGGAAGAGCATGCAAAGGCCTTCTGAATGTTAGTCCTTGCAGAAGGAAGAGATTTATCTTCAAACAAAGATCTACTTAAATATGTTTGTGACAGCTGAGGAATTTATCTCCAATTCTTTTTGCCTCTGGTGTGCCACATTGCTATTTTCCCCATAGCAGCATGCAAGAAGCAAACTAAGATGTCATATACATAATACAGAGATAAAAAATGACCCTATTTCCATGTCCATGTGATAAATGGAATGAAAGTTCAGTGAACACATATTTGCACATTAATTGAACTGCATGATTCTGTCCTGTTCAATCAAGTCACTACTCTGTGTACCACAGGAAATTTTTCCCCCAGAACCATTAAACCAACTTTATTGCTTAAACACATACACACTTTTACCCATTTATCTTCCTGCCTTGCCAAGATAGAAGAAAAAAGTTACCTCTGCATATTCCCATGATTGAAAACACATACACAGGAATTTATATATTACTACATCACATCACTGTGATGAGAATCTGAACTAAGTGTTGCTGCTCACTGTAATAATCAGAAACAAAGGTATTTGATCAACTTCCTTCACCTATGAATATTTAGGAGACATTTGGGCTTTGAGAATATTAAGTTTTCCCTCAGAAATCAAGTTTCCTTTAGCTGATTTAATCATCAAGATCAATATGGCCCATCTAGAGCTGTGACAGTGTGATACTCCTGAAATCCACAACTGAGCACTGACAGAAGTGTGATTAATACACCACCTTTAAAATCTGCATCAAAACACATCCAGCTTCTCCCACAGGCACTGAAAACTCACAGCATTCAGCAAGAGGATGTGGAAGGGAAGTAAGAAACAGAATCAATAAACAAAGTGCACTCTCAAGTCAATACCAAGCCTTTAGTGAGACAAGTTTATACTCAATTCTGTCACCATCAAATTCCTGATGCTCTTTACTGAAACACATTCTGGAGACACAGGTCCATGAAATGTGGGTGTTTATATCTACACCCACAGAAAAGGCATGCAGGATGCCTCACAGCTGTCATGATTAAATCTCATTTCCCTCAGAATTCTCCTAGGAGTCAACAGATTTGGGCAGGGTGGGGGGGTTGCTGGTGGGGATGCAATCTTTACACCCTTGGGGGAGAATTCCAGTTTCAGGCTCCGTGGTTGAATTCAAACAGCCCCATCAGGGCTGGGGGGGCTCTGGGTACAACATTTCCCCTGCAGGAGCTCACTCTGCAGAGGGCAGGGACACCCAACACAACGCCAGCCTTGGGTCCCCCTGTCTGTGAACAGCCTTGGAGCCACCGCCAAAGGGACTGGGCAGCCTCTGGGTGACAGAAGGACAAAGAGAAGCTTCACAAAGCAGACCTCAAAAGAAAGATAGAGGCTCAAAAAAACCCAAAACAAACAAACAAACAAACAAAACAAACAAACAAACAAAAAAAACACAAAACCAAAACAAATAAGAAAAAAAAAGAAAAAACAGGAAAAAAAATCTAAAAAACCAAACCAAACTAACAAAAAAACCAAAACAAAACCAAGCAACCAAACCCCCAAGCCCAGTTAAAAGACTGTTTGCAGAGATAGAGACTTTACTGGGGAAGGTTGTGCAACTTTGAATGAAGCAAATGGAGGTAACTAAATTAGTTCATGAACCATTTTTCATACATATAATAAAAAAATATCCCAAGTCTAAAGCCCATGTAGGCAATAGAATCCCAGCTACCAGAGGCACACATAAGAACCTGCATGGCATCACAGCCATAAGGATTTCAGTCAATAAATATTCTGCCCTTTTTCTGTGATCCCCCTCCTAGGAGCACCATGACACACCTGGGCCCTCTTCAGGCTGTGCTGGGACACCTCAAAAAGCACATTTTGAAGCTTTTGTCACTTGACCTGAGTAAAGGTAATTTATGTGTCCAAGTCCTTGCCAAACTGGATGACAATTAAAGCCTAGTATTTATTTAAAGAAATACAAAATGAAGGCTCAAGTTCCAATCATATATATATTATAAATGCTCTATTTAATAATGTATAAGCAGTAAATTAGACAACTGGTTGTGTTTAAACTGATGAATTGCACCATTCAATCTATCTGGGGGTTTATGAAAGTTTGTAATTTCCATTCATTATCTTTTGTTGAACTACTTGCTTTCCAGTGGTAGAAGCTTCTGCTTCCATGAGTAAAGTAGTCCCCAAACCATAAATTATATCCTACAGTTTTGACATCATTTATTTTCATACCATTATACATGCCAACCTTTTGACTACTCAAGATCAAAAGAGTTGCTCTCCAGGCTCATATTTCACTATAGCTCTCATATTTTATGCAGCAAATTAGGTTTTACAGTAGCAGCTACAGCAAGACTGTCTCTCACACTGCACAGCTTAAAATTACTGCACAGGATTTCAGAGGGAAGGAGCACAATCCTAGAAATTCATGCTCAAGTTAAAAATGGATGAAAACTTTGCATAATTCTTCTCCATCCATTTTGTGTAGCTATTTTATATCTATATGTAGCTCATGTGGTTAAACCTCAACATTTTAAAAGGAAGGCAGGATTCTGCCTTTGGTAATAAAAGTTGGAGGGGAATCCATCAAATCCTGATGAAGGCAGGTATTTGGTCTGTTCAGGGGGGGCTGCACCCCAGGCACATCCCAGGGTCACCCTCCAGGCACACAGTGCCATGAATTTCCTTCCTGCCACGTTTGCAATGTCCATATTAACTCGTCAGGATAATTGCTCCAGCTGGGAGCTCCCATCACTGCCAATCAAGGCTTTATTGGGGATCTGAAGACACAGAAGGTGCTCAGCAGGATTTATAAGGGACACTGAGTTACCCAGAGACACCTTTCACAGGGAGCTCAGACCCTTAATCAGCTTGCATGATTGAAAAATACTTTTTAGTGGAAATAACTGAAGGCGCGACATCAAAATCCCAACTTCGGCACAGTTACAACTGTTCAGCTCTAAAAGCTTGAAAATTAAAAATACTTTTCATTTATAAGACTTGATTTTGCACTTGAAATTATAAATATTCTTAGGTATAATAGGCAGAATTATGGCACCATTGCAATTATCTTTTTAAGAAAAAGTACTGGTACCTATTTATACACAATTTGTGACAGCTTGATTTAGCCAAATCTGAAGTGATTTCAACAGACCAAGCAAAAATTACAATCTTACTGCAATAATTATCCTTTTGATAAATTCTAAAGTCCCATTACAAAACAGAGAGATTAAAATAATCAAAATTATGACTATAAGGAAATCTTTATGCTATACCCCCACAGATACATAGTTTTTTTTAAAACCAACTATTTGCTTGCTAAGGATCCTAAAGATAGGAACTTGAAAAAATACTAATAGCCAATCCTCTATTAGTCATCATGATTGATCACTCCATGCCTCAATCCACTTGGAGGGAAGAGGGAACACAGAGCTGGGTAAGATTAACAATGCACAGCTTCAAGCAAAAGCTGTGGCTGATGCAAAGTATTGATGCAGCAGAACAGGGAGAAGATGTAATCCACTCACTCATCCTGAAAAACAACCTGAAAATAGAAATGGAAATGTCTCCTGTCCTGAGCACACACATCCCCTGCAGTGATGGCACACGAGGTCCTTGCATGTTAAGTGTGCTGGGGAGAATAAAGTAGGGCAGGGAGGGGAGGGAGCTGAGTGACATGTTTTTATCTGCTGTGGGGTTTTAATACAGCACCTGCAATTTACCCTGACAGCATCCAGCCAAGCATTCATCTCTCCCCAGATAAAGTTCCCACTGATATCATAGTTTTCCCATAGAAATCAATCAGACAGCCAACAGGATTTAAAAATTCCTCATGAGCTAGCAGAAAGAATTATAAGTCTAGCAGGAACAGAGCACACTGCAAAGCATCAAAGCAGCCACCGTAGGACAATATTGGTAGAGGCATATTTCCTGAGCAGGCTCTGCTATCTGTTTACACACACATCTCACTGACTCCTTTTCCAAAAGGAATTAGTTCACCTTGGCATCAGGAGCAGGCAGCAGAAGCAGGAGTGGTCCTGCTGGCAGTGAGACCCCAGCTCTGCTGCTGCCTCACCACGAGATTCCTTCATTTCTCTCGTTCTGCATCACCTCCAGAGTGTGGCAGACACTGGGCAGAGCTTGCAGCACAGCCTGATGGGCTGGGGGCCCCCAGGAGCAGTGCAAGGCAAGCAGACAATAATATCAGCCAGCACAAACCCTTCACAGAATCACAGAATGACCAGGCTGGAAGAGACCTCAAAGATCATCGAGTCCAACCCAGCCCAAACACCTCAACTAAACCCTGACACCCAGTGTCACATCCAGGCTTTGTTCAACACACCCAGGGATGGTGGCTCCACCACCTCCCCAGGCAGCCATTCCAGAACTTTATCACCCTTTGTGTAAAAAACTTCTTCCTAATATCCAACCTACATTAACCAACCTATACATCCAACGTGTATTTCCCTTGAGGCTGTGTCCTCTGGTTCTGTTGGTGCTGCCTGGAGAAAGAGACCAACCCCACCTGAGCACAGGCACCTTTCAGGAGCTGTGCAGAGTGACAAGGTCACCTCTGAGTCTCCTTTTCTCCAGGCTGAGCAACCCCAGCTCCCTCACACCACTCCATGGTGGCTTTCAGGCCGTATCTGCCATGGACACCTTGCACGTGCATCACTCACATCACTCACACAAACACATTTCCTGCCCACAGACAGGGGTTCATACACATTGTACAAATCAAAAACAAGGAAATTGCCTGTCCTGTCAGTGGATTCTCCTCTCTCCACCCCTCCCAGGGAGCAGCAGAGGGTGGAAGAAGGGAATCCATGTGCTGCCCTTTTCTGAGCACGCTGCTCCCCAGCCTGACCTGCTCCTGCCACATCAGGGACATGGGGGCCTTAACAGTGACATTTCTTCATCATCAAGGACCTGCTGGATCATTGGATAAATCAGCCACATTTTTTGTTATCATTAAAGCCATATTCTCATTATTATTCCGAGGTTTCCTGCAAACTGTGATTTAATAACCTCCTTGGGCTTTGAGCTGATTTTGATTCCATTTTATTGAGACATATTGGCACCCCTTTCTTTATGAGAGTAAAAAATAGGCTGCCTTGACATTCCTCCCATTAAAGCAGGCAGAGAGCTAACACACAGTTGTGCTGAACTTGTGTTTCAATCAGGCATGACCTCTCACTTCTCACAAGAAGGCCTTGAACTTCACTGTATCATTTATTCAAATATTGCAGAGGAAAAGAGGAATCACAACAAGCTTTCTCTGTTCTATTTTGGTAACACCATTTGTTTCAGTAAAAGGAAAAGAAATTATGCTTTGCCCAACATAAAGATCATTTATTCTCACCACTAATTAGAAGGAAGGACACTCTGGAAAGTCAAATAGTTTGCTGAATGAGACATCTTTTCATGGGGAAAAATGTACATACAAAACACAATAAAAGGACTAGATGCCATATACCTGTAATAGATAAAGTCAGCAGAATGGAAAAAAGGCATTCCTCAAATTGTTGTCCCAGCAAATTACATGAAAACTTATTTTATTGTGTGTTATGGGAATTGCAACAGTGTACAGCTGTATTTGAGAGTGATCTCAGGCCCATTTTGTAATTGCTTTGACAGAATCTGTTAATCTGGGTTTGAACAAGAATCAAAAAAAAATCTGGGTTTGAACAAGAATCAAAAAAAAATCTGGGTTTGAACAAGAAACCAGGGTAAGCTGTGATAAAATCTTAGTGTTTGACTACCTATGCATAAGTTATTCCTTTTTAAGATGCCTCTAACTTGCATATTTACCAGACTATGACCCTAACAGACACGTTGTGGGCAGATTTGGCAATTATTTTTGGAAGGCTTTGCTGCCTACAGCTTTGACTCTGTCACTATTTGTTGTCCCTTTGTGTTAAATGATGGAAGGAAGGTCCTGGGATCACTTGACAGCTTCCTCTAGATGTTCTCATCCCTGTGGTGCTATGTGGCAACCAGCATTTAGAAAAAACCCAGCTGGTTTGTACCTTCCTAAAACATTCAGTAGCTGCACAAACACACTGAGTTTCCACCCAGACTTCATACAAAATTTAATGAGGGAACACAGCAGTGTCACCTAAGAACAAAGGAAAAAGGAATAAACAAATTTCAAGACTACTCAGATCAACAGTTCAAGAGCAGAGTAGAGGCTCTGATAAAAGATTTTAGAAAACAAACCTAAGTGTTTTTTTTATTCAAAAGCAGAGCAGAGAGCTTCCACACAAGCACTCCAGCAGCAAACAACAGAGGAGCTCTAATGAGACAAGACCTGGCACAAAGGTAAGCCAGAACAAGGGGATCTGGTGGTGTCTCTTTCTCAGAACTGTTCATAAAGACCCAAAGGTAAAGCAAAATCAAATCAGATCAGGCAAAACTCAGGGCCACTGTTCTCAAAGCTGAGGAAATGTCCTGTGTGTCCTGTCATCCCCACAGTGATGGAGGGCCTCAAACCCCACCAGAACTGTAGGGCTGTGCCCATGTGGCTTTCAGGAAGCAATCTTGGGAAGTTTGCCATTATGTCAAAGGAATCATTTCCCTCCAGCTGAAAATCAATCAACCAGTTCTGCTTGCCTGTTATCTTTTTATTTGCTATTTTGTCTGAGTTGCTCCACTGAACTCAGCCAGACTATTTCCCAACACCATTAATGCCCTGATTGAGGAAAATATTTAATTACCCTCTACCTCACCTAAGATTTGCCCTGTATTGGAGAACTTTGGCAATCCTTTCATGAATGGGAGAAACAGCACCCAACCATAACCTCTCACACACAGATCTGTGCCTACAAAGTCATCAGCCCCACAGGCTGAGGCACAAATCTCAGCTGGTGAGCTCTTAAGAAACAACCAAATGTGTTAACTCAAGGTTTTGGAATCAATAGCGCACCAACAAACAAAGCAATCCAACTGGCCAACATAGAAACTTGCAATATTCCCAGAATTTTACACACACGAGAGAAAAACATACATGAGAACATTTGACAAATAATTAAGAAAACAGACTGTACAGAAGGCAGCCGAGTCAATAGCAGTACCCACACAGTGACAAATCTCAGCCCCCAAAACCCCATTACAAAATAAGAAACTGAAAATTACTATTAGTGGGCTCCTGATAGAACAATACCAAACATTTGAGCAGTGCAACAGTGAAAAAACAGATACAAATCCTACTCCTGAAACTGCCTGAGACAAGCCAAGTATGCAATTGAATCAGACCAGCTAAATTGAACGCTGATATTACAGTCTCAATCTAAATAAAAATGAATGATCTCATTCTTTTGCAGTATGCAAGTGAACTCATGTTCTTTGAAGTAACTAGCACAGTTTATCTATTCTCTTTAATAATGCAATTTAATTTACCAAAGGTTCATATTAAAAATTTATCCAGCAGTTAGAGTCACCTACACATTTTGTCACAGTTAAACATTGGCTTTGGAGCACACCACAAATTCCCTGCTGTGAGTCTGAGAAGGGTTTCACAAGGAGCACTCTCAGCTTCCAACTGATGCTACAAATAAATGACTCAGGCACTGTGCACCAAATTAAAATATCTGCCAGTCATTACAAGTGCAGTGACTTGTTCAGGAGAGGAAAATGCATTTGAACACCTTTGTGCTCACAAAGGACTGCCACTTCTCTTTAGCAGTCAGTTACTCCAAACATACTCCAATAATCGGGATATTTTCACCTCTAAGAACACCTCCAGACCATTCAGAAACACTCACACATCAAGAGGAAAGCTGACAAAATAAATGTGAGTCCAAAAGGATCGAGCTAACCTGCATCAATGTCAAGCACCTAACACACAACACTGCTGATGGCTCTCCAGAACTCAATGAGAGCTCAGCACAAAATCCAGCTGCTCTCCCATGCTCCAGCCTGCTCCAGCAGCTCATGGTACGAGAGGAGTGAGGCAAAGCAGCTCATGTGGAGGTGGACAGAACATGTGCCAAGCCCAGAACCAGCTCTGCAGCAGGTACAAGCCTGCTTGGCTGAGGAGCCAAAATAAACCATCCAAAATGAGCCATCCCATCCATTCCCTTTGCTCACTCTGGGAGCATCCCCTCGCAAAAAGCTCTTTCTACTCACAGAGTTACACTCCACTTATGCCAAAGGAGAAAAAGGGAAGGGCACAGGGCAAGGTCAGCTTGCACCTTCTGGGGGTGGGAAATAAAACACACACTGAACAAACCTCTGAATTGTGTGGTTTTGATGCCATGGAAACCTTCAGAAAGACACGCACAATGGCAAAACTTTCCTAGAAGGGCTTTATGAGCTTCAATATTGTTATGCCACAGCCAGATTGCCAAAGATTGGCTCGTTAAGCACTAGAAGCAGCACAAATGCCATCCTGAAGTAACTTAAACTTTCACCCCAAGATTGTAAGCAAGCTGACCCCTCCATCAGAAGCACTGAGAGCTATTTAATATTCCACCAGTATAAGACAGAATTTCCTACCTCAGCTTTGCTGGCATCCAGCGATGTCAAAACCTGAAAATTACAGGAAAAATGCATTAGTATTGATCCAACAAAACAGGAGTGGGATTAATTGGCTTTTGAGGTAACAGACATCAATTGGTTCTGATGGCTCGAGGGAGCAGAACTGAAGAGAGCTGTCTTTCACACTGAGACTATTCACCTCTCATGCATATCAGAAGGCAAAACCAGGCATAAATTAAAACAGCAAAATTCAGAAATATTGGGTAAAAATCCAGGAAATGCACCAAAAGAGAACTGGGAAAATATGTTTCTATTTTTACTAATTTTTAATTTGTTGATGACGAGCATAATGCGACCATAAGCTTTCCAAGCCGGACACAATTCCCAGGATATTTTTTGAAAAGAGTTCAGCTCCACAATGGTGGGAGCAACACAGTCTGAAGGCCATGTTCCATGTGGAGTGGGAAAAAGGAAGTTTTTCCAGATCCTTCTCACCAGGGACAGTCTGCTGGGCTGACTTCCAGCAGCCAAAGCTGCCCTGAAGCACAAACTTCAATGAGTTCTCTGCCACTCAAGGGTTACACTGAGCTCAGCTCAGGTCAGTGTCCAACACCAGGGAAATACAAAGCCAACTGCTATAAAAAAACTGCACAAAATCCAGTGCTGGCAATAGAGAGAAATTCATCATTTATAGCAACTTAACCAATTTATCATTTAAAGCAACTGAAACAATTTAAGACACATATACACTGCCATAGGTCAAACAACAGACACGAAGTTAATAAGCTCAAATTAGACTCTGAAGGCTGTTTAACCACGTTGTGAGACAAAAATCTTTGTTAGAACTTTATGTCCCAATATTGTCACCACTGTACTAGGTTGAAAAGCCCTTAACAGTCTCCTCACAAATTCCAGAGTGACACCCAGCTATAACTCTGTCTCCAGGAGAATAGATCTTCCTTTCTATTGGTGTTAATCATCACTCCTAAAGGACATCCCCAGCTCTCCCAGGCTCCAAGAAGCAGCAGGAGGAGTGCCCAGCCATGACCCTGGCTGAGGGAAGGGGGAGGAGAGCTCAGTTTTTATTGAGCAGAGCTCAGCCTGCACAGCAAAGGAGACAATTTGTGTGCAGAGCTGCTGTTCAATGGAAGACATCTGTGGATTCATCAAAAACTTATTCCAGAGGAATTTAGGAATGGAAATGAACTCCTGTCACATCACAACACGGCACCTGCAATCACAAACAGTTATTTAATTTAACCTGATTCAAAGCCAGGTTCAGCTCTATTTGAAATGTGTATCTTTGTCACTAATGGGATTTTTGAAGCTCTTCAAGAATTTCTCTCACACAAGCAGAACTGACCTTATTTAAATTCTATTTATTTACAAACAACCTATCTCCTTTTTGTTGTTGTTGTTCCTCTTCATCAATATTTTTTAGTATTAGCAGTTATTTTTCCTTTCCAAAATAAACCATACGAAAAAACATCTCATCCATTCCCTTAGGTCACTCTGGCAGCACCCCCTCACAAAAAGGTCTTTCTACTGATAGACTCATAGAGTTACACTCCCCTTCTATCAATTTAATTACATCTTCCTTGGAGGCAAATGACTAAAAGCACATATTGTAGAGGATATACCAAAAATCTGTCTTAAACCAGCAGAATTTGGAGTGGAGCTTCCTGAAGGTGCCATAAATCTGCTCTAAACCCTCAGTCAAAGGTCTCTATCATCTCCCTCCATCAGCTTTGCAAAAATGTGAATAGAACTGAACAATGTGACTATTCCAGCCAGGACTCACTAAAGCCTTGCACGGCAATTACTCTTCTGTTTTAATAATTCACCTTACGTGTCCAAAGACTGTATTTCTCTTTTATATTTTTGTACCTTGCTGGTGCTTTACAGTCACCCAGTGGTCAGCTGGACCACTGGACATATTATGTCCCTATCTTTCTTCTCTGTTAAATCCCTGCTCAGCAGCTGAATTCCAGTTAGTTCTTGGAAGCATGACCTTTTCCTCGGTATTACTAACATTAATTCACTTTTATTTCAGTCTGCAAGCCCATCCATCTCTTCCTGGATAACACACTCTGTGTTAGCAATTCCTCCCAGCTTTACATTTTTATCAAATTCCATTAGCACATTCTTAGGCCAAGCATACTAATGAAAAATTATCAAACAAAATGACAAATAACACAGTGACACTGTAAAGAGAGGAGCTTTCTGTGGACCTGGTTCAGCAGGTCAGGGTGCCAGGCTGTCACAGCAGAGTTTTCCTGCTGAAATCTGCAGCAGCACAGCTGAGAGAACATCTGCACCCAGGCTGGACACAGGGGCACAAAGAGACCCTGAGTTATTCTGGGAACTCTGCAGAATGATCCTCACACCAGAGGCATTGTGATCTTTGATAGTGCACTCGCCACTGCACCACGGGAGACAGAGATGGAGTGTTTCTACCTAAAATAATGGCATTCCTCAAGCTAATGTTGAATTAATAAACAGTGAAACACATCCATTTAATATTATGGGTCAAATAACACTCATTAAATTAATGGGCTGACTATTGTTAGTCTGTGAAGACCTGACAATTACCTGAAAGTTTTAGCAGAGATTTTTATTTATGTGTCTTAATGCAGTGAATCATCATTCCATGTGTATGACTGATTTCTTCCTCCCCCTCACTCCTACCCCCCTGTTCCTGAAACTTGTAATTTCCAGCCCAGCAGCTGCATCCCCCATCACCTTTGAGGAGCAGTGAATGAAGACATGGGAGCAGTGTAATGGGGATGACAAAGAGCTGCAGTTCCAAGCCAGCCTTTGCTGAGGCTTTTGAGGAAGTGTCTGTGTGTCACAGTGTGATCACTCAATTAAATCCTCTGAGAAGGCACTGCCAGCTCTCAAGCTCCTTAGGCAGAGCTAAGATCTGCAGCCAAAGCACCCCGGACACAAAAGCCAATTTGTTCACCCCCACCCCAGGCAATGCAGGGCCAGCAGCACCTGGAGTGATGTGTCCATGATAAGGTGATCATTGCAGAAGGTGGGAGCGGGCAGAGAGGAGAGCTGGGCTGCAGACAAGGTGTGGCACCATCAGCTCACCTCATTTCCCTTTACAGATCCCTTTCTGCAATAATCCACTGCTCTGCCCCAGGATTCCTGTGAGGGATCAGCATTTTCTCTCTGCTGTTGCTGTCCCCCCATGACATTTGATGCCTTAGTTGAAACCACAGCAATTTCACCAGGAGGAATTATGGCTCAGGTGAGGGATCCTTGTCTCTCTCACCATAATCCCTCTGTGACATAACAAAACCCTGGGTTTATGTCACTTTCCCAAGCAAGATGCAATTTATTCTTCTTGTGCTACAAGCTAGATGTGACACAGAAAACATCTTTAAAAATGGCTTTTTTTGCTATTCCTGCAACTTGTACTCAATGCAGAGCTTCCCATTCTACATGAAGAATGCTGCAAATACTGACAAAAACATAGACATGGTGATGACACAGCAAAAAGAGTCTTTTAAACTATGTTTACTGCTTTTAGCATTTAGAAAGGCCTTATCTTGAGGTGCATGCATAGTTCCTCTCTCCAGAATGAGCAGAGGACAATATTTGCCATTCTAAACCAGGAAGCAAATGGCTGCTATTTGTTACGTGTCTCACAACACCACCTTACCAAAAAGAACTAAAGGAAACAGTCTTAAACAAAGAAAGGTCCTCAAGCATGACACTAGACAGCTCATTTGGTATCAATTTGTATTAAAAGTACAAGAAATTCTCTGCGTCAAAGCTCAAAGGGAAAAAAATAAAAGGAAAAAACTCAAGGTAGATGTTTTGAGCTGGGATTCTCATCAACCCTGTGCCTGAAGTTGAGTGATAATTTCACTGAACTGTCCCATCTCACCCACCCCAGTGTGAAGCCCTTTTTCTGTCCCTGATTTTTCTTAAAAAGACATTTTCTTGATGTCACCCTTGTGCAGGATCCCTGCTGCAGCAGAGCCACAGCTGGCACTGCAGGAGGGCTGAGCCCCCATGGGATGGGGCTGGGACACCCCCCTGACACACAGGGGAACAGGGCATGGGCTGACTCTCTCAGGGTTCTTTTGTATTACTGCATTTTTTTTTCCATTTTTATTTTTCTTCCCTAATAAAGCACTGTAATTCCTGCTCCCATAGCTTTGCCCGAGAGCCCCTTAATTCCAAAATTAGAACAGATCAGGGGGAGGGGGTTTTCATTTCCCATTTCAGGGCAGGCTCCTGCCTTCCTTAGCAGACACCTGTCTGTTCAAACCAGGACAGGGTGCAAAGAAACCAGCCCTGTGCTGGGTGTTCTTCACTGGCTCTGACTCCATGATGTGAACAATTACCTGTGATAAACAACAGCAGGGAAACAGGAGAAAGAAAAAAAAAATCAAACCAAACCTACCAACAAGCCTTTAGGGATATTGCAATGTGCTGTCATCCTATTGCAGGGGTTCCATGCTGTTGTCTCCTTATCACAAAGGTTCCATACCTTCTTGGTGTTTCTCGTGGGCAGCTCCTCAGAGCACTGACTCTTTCTCCTTCACAAAGCAGCCACTGACTCCAGCTCCCTTCTCACCCAGCCACCCCACTCTTTTCTAGCACTCTGCTTCTCATTGCTTACAGCTGTGGCCTGGTAAAGTCA
>WBNP01001305.1:74342-86903 GCA_013401095.1 Passerina amoena
ACAAGCCTTTAGGGATATTGCAATGTGCTGTCATCCTATTGCAGGGGTTCCATGCTGTTGTCTCCTTATCACAAAGGTTCCATACCTTCTTGGTGTTTCTCGTGGGCAGCTCCTCAGAGCACTGACTCTTTCTCCTTCACAAAGCAGCCACTGACTCCAGCTCCCTTCTCACCCAGCCACCCCACTCTTTTCTAGCACTCTTCTTCTCATTGCTTACAGCTGTGGCCTGGTAAAGTCAGGCCTGTTCCTGATCTTTTATAATTGGCCCAGCTGCAACTCCTTAGGGGTGAGATTACTTTGTACACTATCTTCATTTTCTTACATTCTATCCCCCTACAGCAATGTACTGTCTGGCACTTTTAGTGTTGACAAAATTAGAAAAAAAATTAGAAAAAAAAAAGCCAAACCATATTGTAATATTTCACTTCCTAAAGCACTGTGCCTTTGAAACATGGAATTCTAATGCATCGTGCCAAATTTAGTGAAGTAATCATGATAAATATAGCTATAAATCTAAACTGTTCTTTAAATGTACTTAAGTGTCTCTATCAAAAACATAGAAAAATACGCAAGAGAGATCACCTTCTTGCTGAAGCACTTCTTGCCAATTCACCAGTTTTCATTCACCCCCTCCTTGATTTCTAAAAGCAATTCTGGAAAGGGAAGCAAAATGAACTTTTACATCCCCACTCCTACCTAAGCCTCCAAGAAGCCCTACATGGCCCTTTATAAACCTAATCCTGAATGGCCACCAAAGCTCCTGAGTGTCAGGAAGGTGGGACTTGACCCAAAAATGTTAACTCATCAAAGCTGGGCTTTTCCATTTGTCTTCTTACCCTTCTTCTGACTAATGCTCAAATAAAGTTCTAAACTAAAACTATTTTTCTTGATTAACACCCTGGATATTTTTTTAAAACTGTCTGTGAAGGATTTAAGAGGTTTATTTATAGCAACTCCTCTCTTCACAATATAAACAAGATGGCCAAGCTGAGACTCTCCAGGAAAGAAAACTCGCAGATGGATTTTTGCCTGGGACATGAAAATGAACGCCTATATCTTTAAATCCAAGATTTAATTTTTTAAAGCCAAATCCTGGGCCCCACAGAAGCTGTGAGGGTGAAATGCTGCCCTTCAGCCCTTGCTCCTGAGAGCACAAGTGAGAAATTCCTGGGATATCCTGCAGGATCAGCTCCCTGGGGCTTCCACAAGGCTAAACACAACAACCTATGGCTGTTACACATGAGTGTCCAGCAAAAAAATCCAATATATTAAAGGCATACATGAATGGAATATGCTGATGGGAGAACAGGGGGAATCAAGACTCATATTTCACAGATATGTATCTTTAATTAAATTTTGCTCAGTTTATTTACTGCTATGGATAACAGCATTAGGTTACTCTAAATTCCTGTTAACTCAGTAAGTCTACAGGCAATGACTTCAGCAGCTGGTGAAAAATAGATCTGCTCTTAACTACATCCTAGCAGTGTTTGTGATGCTCAATTAATGTTGGCCTTTTAAGATCTTTAATTTAAATTTGCTCTATAAATCAGTCTGCAAAATGTGGAGTAGTTATCATGGATAGTTCACTTAATGTATGAAGTCTCAGTCATAATATCATTAGTTTTTGAATTTCTGTAGTGTAACAAAATAAACTCTCTAAAATAAATAAATAAAAGGAAAAAAAACCCCTGAAACACTTGTTCTAACTTGTACAATGATTTCCATGAAAGATTCTGTATATTTGTGTGCCTGATACAAAACAGTTGGAGAACAACATGGTTTTCTCTTTGAAATTGGAACTCATTTTTACAAAGCAACCTGACCTGCACAGAACTTGCCAAAAGGCTCCTATTTAATATTTGGAATAAATTCCATTATTCTTATAATAAGGTAATGAGAGAAAACATCAATACACAATAAGTTAACCACAAACAGGTTTTGTGTGCAATAAAATGTATGTTTTTTGTTTGCTGTCCTCCTAAAAGTAACCTAAACCTACTTTATCCATACCTTTAGCAAAATATCCTCATGCACTGCTGCCTATGATAATCTTGGCAATTTCTAGAAGTCAGCAGAAGTGGGATTTCACACTTATTAGATGGCAGAAATTCATGATCCAGAATGCAACTGCAATAAACTAAATCTGAAATTCAAAGTAAACAAAGCATTTTCAAACAAACTGTTGAGCCACCATAGCTTTCCCATGGATTCTGGTAAAAAAATGACATTAATGCCTCCTGCTTAATTTAGCAAGGAAAAAAAAAATCTGGAATATAAATATAAACAAAAAGATCTCCGCTGATTTTTTTTTTTTCATGTGTCAATAATTTTGCAAGGCAAGAGGACAGAGTGAAAAGGCAGCAATGAAACAATTCCCTCACCACACTCAGCAGCACTATTAGCACTATCCATTTCACCCAGGAGCAATAAACTCACATTTTTTGGAATGCCCACATTATGCCAGAATAATATAAAAATAGATGATGAAGCAAAAACGAGGCAGATTTAGCCCTGGTGTCCTGCAGTAAGTGCTGTAATTGCACAGCAGCTCATTACAGAGAGCCAGTCCCCTGAGCCTCCCCTGGCCCAGTTAAGCAGCAGTAATAGAAAGCAGCTGTGTGAGGACACCAGGTCAGCACAATCATTAGCCCCGAAAATTGCATCCCCCTGCCCCCGTGCAGCAGCCAGGCACTCGCCCAGCATCAGCCTCCCAAACACCAGGGCACGCTCCAGGGGATGAACTCCACCCAGGAACTGCATTAGCAGTGACCTGGCAGCCCTCACCCCTGCACAATTCCAGCCCTGGAAGGAATTTGGGCTGCTGAGCAGGGGACAGGCAGTGCCCATGGCAGGGGACACCCTGCACCACATCACCTCTTTTTGGGGACAGGAGCTGGGTACTGGCATTGCCAGGGCTGAGACAACCGAGATAACAGACCTGAGACAACTCCCAGCTCTGCCCAGGTCACGCTGATGCCTTGGAGTGGCCACCTGGACCAGGCCAGACAAGGTTAAGAGATTAAAAGGGAGTGTTTTCAACAGATACACCTTGGGCAGTCAAAGCCTCCCAGAGGCTGCACCCAGGATGGACAATGGGCACGAGTTTTGCACACAATTATAAGTTTGGTCCATTTATACATCAGGGGTTAATCCTCCAATTACAGCTTCAGGTAATGAACTCATTTACCCTCAGTTGGCTCCCCCACAACTCACTTTTCTTTATACCTTTTGGGGCCTGAGAGAGTGAGGTCTCCTTGAGTTTCAGGCCTAGAGAGGAATTGTTTTGCCTGAATAAAAAAGGAGAACAGTGGCTGACAGGCTATGAAGTTTTAGAGTTATACACTAAAGCTGTACAGGATCTGAAAAACATAAAAGCTAAATCCTAAGGCATCAAGAGGAAAGTGATGCTGCCAGCAGGCACCACCATCAACAGGAGTCGCAGGACATCCTACCCCCCATAAAATCTTATCTGTTGTTTGTTAAGCATTAGAAAAATTTGAGTTTGTTAAGTATAAAAAGAAAATGAGTTATCCCAGAGAACTCAGACAGACCAAGATGTCTCACAGGGAGCTGTTTTGGTGCCATGGGGTTAGCACTGGGCTGCCATCTCCCAAGTGCCAATAAACATCTTGGTTTGAGGGGACAGCTGACAAGGTAAACTGGATTTCTATCCACTGTACAACCACAGAAGTCACACCAAGCTTTCACAAAGTAGAAATCTTCCATGCATTTTCCTGGAAATGTGGAGTTTGTCCCACGAGTTGGGATGCCTGCTCCGTGGTTACTACCCTGGGGTTAAGTGAAAGAATCTGTGCATTATCATTATTTTGGTGGTAAGTTACATTCAACTCCTAATCCAAACCATTTCTTTTGACAGCTTTAATATAAGTACCTTGATATCAGGCACTGTTTTATGATGTTCTAATCAACTATTTTTTTTAGTTTTATGCAGCATAGGAAGTAATTCTGATTAAGATCTTCCATCTGTTATCTTTTGTCTGTTCATTTGTCTTAATAAATAATTCATCTTTATACAAGTATATCTGATTTGCCATCATTAGAGCTTATGGGACAAAGCAATTCAATTATACCTTTATAACTGCCTTAAATTTAAACTGTTGCCAAATAGTATTTTCCCAATATTATATTCCCAGTAATTGCTGGGAATGTCCCAACTAAAGCAGGAATGATGCATCTTACTTCATGTTCTCAGAAGGTTAATTTATTGCTATATGATATGATATTATATTAAAGAATACTATACTGTACTAAATAACACAGAAAGGATACTTACTCAATGCTAAAAAAATAATAATGAAAACTCGTGACTCTCTCCACAGTCTGCTGTGGGACTCTGAGCTGCCCTGAGGATGAGGGGCAGAGAGAACCCCTTTGTGCATTTAAGCTCCTTCCCAGAACAAGTTTAAACGAAGGTAAATCCTTCCTTCGTGTGGCATTCACATTCTCTGATAAATCCCTTCACCCAGGAGTTTTCTCCTGGGAAGCTGAGAAGCCTCAGAGAAAAGGAAAACAATTCTTATCTCATTTGCTTCTCCTGTGCTGTGCTCACATGTGGAATGTGTTTGGAGATTTTTATCCACAGGTGATTGTTCCATTGGATTCTGCTGGGAGTTGTTTTCACTCTTTGGCCAATCAGGGCCAAGCTGTGTCAGGACTCTGGAAAGTTTTCATTAGTTTTTACCATTCAGTAAGTATCCTTTCTGTATTCTTTAGTATTGTATAGTATTCTTTAATTTAATATAGTATCATAAAATAACGAATTAGCCTTCTGAGACCATGGAGGCAGATTCATCACTCCTTCCTGCCATGGGAGCCCTGCAAAAACACTGCACCAGTTCCCATATCCCAGGGCACACATTCCTCCATCATTTCTCCATCTGTGCTCAAGGCTGTGAGGCACAGAAACAAAGGCTGAGCTCTTTGACAGCATTCTCATGGTTAAAATGCAGCCTGTGGAGTCAGCCAAGCTCCTCTCAGGTTGGGATGCTCCTTCCCACCTTTCCCAGGGATGAATCTCCTGCTGGGACCAACGTGTCCAGAGCCCTGGGCAAAGCAAGGCCTCACATTTGAGGTCCTGACAAGTTTTGGTCACAAAAGCAACAACCCCTCCATCAATGCCAAAGGCTAAACAAGTTCAACTATGTGCTGATGTTCTCCAAATTGTTTCTCAGAGCGCTAGTTCTGGCTGGTTTGTTTTGGGGAAATTAATGATGATACAGCAAGGTCGTGGTACCTCTGCTGTAGCGAGCAGATGTTGACACATTAATGCCACCAGCCCGTGCTGCACGAGCACAAAGCTGTTCCTGCCTGTCACTGCACCAGCTGAGCACAACCAAGCAGCCCAGCCTAAGAAATTCAGTATAAAAGGCAAAGGTTGGAAGAAAAGAGCTGCAATTCGCAAAGCCATTGCTCTGTATCATCCTCATCAAAACACGCCACTTTTCTCTTTTTTAAAAATCAACCCAAAGCCAGCAGAATAGTAAGAAACCAAATCTTTTTCCCTCTCAGAAGAACAGACAGTTTTCAATGCCATTTCTAAGCTGCCTATTTATCCCTGACATTCACAGCTTGAGTGTATCTCCAGTTCAGGTTGCTCTATTACACCGAGATAGAAATAATCAAGTATTTTTCCACCTTTTTGCAAGGAGGACTCAGAGCTGAGGGTGCATATCCATAGCTCTGTTAACCTGGTGTGAACTTCTCATGGTAAACTCCATAGGAGGAAGGCACCACCATTCCCAAAGAATTCAGTCAGCAGGGAAAGATGCACTGGGAAGTGCCAGGTGTCCCCTGCAATCTGCCATAGGAACCGGGGCTGCTGATTTTTCCTTGCCAGGGAAAAGGGCCCAGGTTTGTGTTTGGGGGCGTAGGTTTATGTCTCAACTAAAATAAACACTTTCTTCTAAATAACCTCATAGGAGCAATACATTTAAAGCAATAAAAAAGTGAATAGGTCAGCAGGATGAGAGCTGGGAGATATTTCATCAGGATAAACAATGCAGAGCCCCTTTTCCTGTGGGGAAATTTATGGTTTTTGGCCATTATTGTTCAGTTTTAACTAGCTAAAGTACTTCCTTTACAGGAATTTTACTGTATTTGGGAGCTATTACAGCAAACTGAATTACACAAAAGGCAGAAGTGCCCTAAGAGTTAGCTACATAAGTGCCATGTGTCAAACTATTCAGAATTTTGAGTCATATTTTAAAATATGGAACTTCTGACAACACGACAGTCACTGTAGCTGGAAATGTGTAGCAATTCTTCCATCAGCCCGGCCCCAAACAGGGGACTTAACACCAGCACAGCTTGAAAGTCCATTTGAACTGTGACAGCGCTGTAAAAAGCCCTTAACAGAAGCATTTCCTAAGAGAAAATCTCATCTGTTTCTAAGCTACAGCTGTTGTTCATTCAGGACTGATAGGCATAGAAAATAAGAGATGGATCACTCGGTCTCAAAGGCAGATGTAAGCTATTCAAATCCTTCACTCCTGATTTCTCATCATTAGTAGGTTTATTCCTGTCTCCTGGCTGTGTTTAATGCTGCAAACCTTCATCCCTGTGAGCTGGACAAACAGATTTGAAATGTGCCCAGAAATCCTCTCTCAGCACAGGGGCACTCCCAGCAGTGCTGCAGGAGCCACTGCCAGAGCTCCCCTGCCCCTTCTGACCATCACCCAGAGCTCCCTCACACACCAGCTATTAGAATTCCTCACATTCATGAATATGGAAAGAGTCTTAATCCTTGGAGTGAAAGATCACAGCAAGAGATGCTTCTGATTTCCTATGGCAGGAAGAAAATAGTGCAATGAATTATGTAAAATACTTTAAACATGGGCACTACTGAAAGCCTTAAATTAGGAAGCAGAAAGTGTCAATAAGCAACACCTCTTCAGGAGAGGATCCTCTGACTTTCAAGGTGTGGTTTAAAAGCAGAAAAATGTACAGATAATATTCTGCACATTCCAGAACTTAAATCTGAGCAATGTAATAAAATGCAATATCAAGTGGTGTCCCTCAAGGGTCCTGCAGAAATAGCTTTGTCTTTTGGAATCTTCCCTGTGCAAAAAATATTCAAAAATAAATCAGCTTTACTTTAAGCTCTCTACTCCATGCTTTATGTACAGTGGGTGATTAAAAATAATTAAAAAGTCCGTGCAAATGCTTTCCAATTACAATGTACCATTTAAACACTCCTGATCAGAAGGCTCTAATGCTAAACCAGGTGCTGTTGAAAGCCCCTTTCAAAGCAGATAAAAGCTCTCCTGCCTATGAACCCTGAGCCACATCCTTCTGCTTAGACCAAAGGAATATTGCAGGGCTACATCAGTTCAAGGTGGTAAACCAGCAGAAAGCCACCAACAACCAGATTCTGGACAGAAAATTAATGTCAATATAAAATAAAAGTAAATTCAGTTCCACTTGAAGGAGATTTTAGTGAAAGCTGCTGTTTGGAAACAAAAAGAACACAAAATCATCCCTGAAACCCCACACAATGCCCCAGATTTGAGCCAGAGAGGGTCAGGAACACACAGCTGTCTGCACTGTATGGAACTTACATGTTCCACCCCAGCCTGCCTCCATTTTACACCCTGAAATTTCCTTAGTTCTGAGGGAGGTGACTGCTTTAAATGACAGAGAAGTTTACAGGTGTGTTGGAACCCAGGACATTCCTCTGGCTGCCCTGGAGGACTTGAGACCCTGCCAGGGGCTCAGAGACCTTGGCATGGAGTGACAAACACCTGTGCCTTCCATTTTAGCCCATGGAAACAATTACCTGCTTTGTGTGAGGATTTACAAGCTACAAGAGTTTGAGTACAATGATAGTGAATTTGTCACAGGGTGAAAAAGTAGAATTTTGGGGTTTTTAGAATGGGGGTTCAAGAAGCAAGATGGAGGGATCTGGGCATGTCCTGTCCTTCTTCTCCTTCTCTTGTCCTCCATCTTCTGCTGTGATGGTGACACTTCTGGATTGGTTTAGAGTAGAGACAGACTGTCTAACATAGGTGATAGGTATTGGAATATTATTGTAAATAAAGTACACATAGTTTTAGTACAAAAAGCTCACACCAACCCAAGGGTGGTCAGTGTGCCACAACCAGATCTGCCACACAGACCTCAGTGGGTCAGAGAAAGAATGTAACAGGTAAGAGAAAATAAACAACCTTGAGAACCAGAGCTGAGCAATCTCGACTTCTTCTCCAGTTGTGGGGCTGGGAAAAAGAGACTCTTTAATACCTCGGGAGCCATTTCAAAAACCTGAGACAGCTGATGTTTCAGGAGCAGCCAAAACATTCCCCCTGTATGAGAGCAGCCCAGGCTGAGCCTCCCAGTCCAGGACAAGCAGTTCCAAAAGCTGGTGATGTTCAGCACAAGCCTGGGCATCCCAGGCAGTTCCTGCTCCAGCTGTTACTAAGAAACAAACCACACAAGAGTTCTGCTTTTCACTTCTGTACCTCTGACTAATCACCACCATTATTGCAGGGGCTAACAAAGTGAGCCTGTCACCTGCCCTGTGGTTTCCCTGGCTGCAGGCTGTTTGTCACCTCAGCAGGACCCAGCTCTGCTGATTTCCTCAGGAGCCCAAAGCCACAGCCAGGCTCAGGGAAACAACCCCTGCCTAGAATGGAGGGGGCACAGGGGAGCAGCAGCACCTCAGGCTGCTGAAGGATATTGTGACATTACCTGCTAGACGGAAATTGCAGCTCAGACTCTGCTCTGAATCTCGTTTCCATGGCTGAGGGAAGTTTAGACAACCCAGCAAATCTAGAAATGGCAGGAAAAGCCAACTCCTCTCCAGTCCCAGCTGTGTGGGGAGCTGTGAAGGGCAGGGCTGGAGGAATGCTGTGGGGAAGTTCTGCAGCACTAAATGCTGCCCTGAGATGTTGGGGGTCTTGTATTTGCTGGGAATGCCCCGTGGCAGGAAGGAATGATGAACTGGAATCTGACTCCATGTTCTTAGAAGGCTAATTAATTATTTTATGATACTACATCATATTAAAGAATACTATACTAATAATATTCTATTATTAGAATATTATTATATATAATATATATAAGATATATTATATATAAATATATATATTGTGTATATATATACACTATATGTATACTATATATATAAGTATATATATAGTATACATATACTATATATACTAAAGAATACAGAAAGGATCCTTACAGAAGGCTAAAAGATAATAATGAAAACTCGTGACTCCTTCCAGAGTCCCAACACAGCTTGGCCCTGATTGACCAATAAGTCAAAACAATTCCCATTAAACCAATGGAACAATCACCTGTTTGTAAACAATCTCCAAACACATTCCACACGTGAGCACAACACAGGAGAAGCAAATTTTTTTTTCCTTTTTCTCTGAGGCTTCTCAGCTTCCCAGGACAAGAATCCTGGGCAAGGGGATTTTTCAGAAAATGTGTTGGTGACATTGGGGCTGTGTTTGTGTTACCAGCACTGCGCTCTGCCTGCTCTAAAACCACTTGTCTCTATCCACCACTGTTCCCATCAGTCCATATTGTTAATTTTTTATTTCTCAATCAAGAATTCATGGAGGTTAGTGTGACATTGCTGCAAATACCCTGGCAGCCTAGTAACTGTAAATAATGGATAGGACTCCAGAAATACCAACCAGCTTCTCGTTGGTTTGGGACACTTAAATTGTGCCTGCCCCAGCTCACCTGCCAGCAAACAAACAGGTTTCTCTCTGCACTGCAGCAAACGCCTGATCTCTCAGGAAAATTCAATGTGTCATTGAAATGGCTGTAGTTTTGGTAAGTGCACACAGAGATCTCACTGTGACAGTGCTCACAAAGATGCACTGAGTGCAACCTTCTCCTTTCCCTTCAGAAAGTGTTCTGCAAAATGCTAACAAATCTTCAGGAGCTCTTGTGAATTTTAACACAGTTACTGCATTTCATACCACACTCCAGTAAACTATATCTCCCTCTTTACATTTCTGCTAATTTCTAGCATTTATTTAAAAATTCTATAATGAACAGCTACTATTGAGGGCCCATTTGCTCCTCCCATTTTCCATTTAACCTCCCTTATTTCCTTTGATGTTGAAAAGTGCTTTTACAGCACTACCAACACAACATATTTGTTAGAGTTCTTCTAATTAATTTTCCATGAACCTTTCAGCATGAAAAAGAAAAAAAATCTCACATTTCTGCATGAAAAATGAATTATATTTTCTCCATTTCCTTAGAAATTTACATTCTGGGCTCATCTGTGCCACATATTCTTTATGGATAATGAGCAAGGCATCCTCACTTAGCTGTCACTGAGGCAGTGAAATGTTTACAGCGTGCACTTTGGAGATTCTGGCAGCTTAGATTCCAAGAATATTTCTTATTCACGACAAAAAGCTCTGTCCTAAATTTCTCTTGCACATGAACAGAAAAAGATTGATCTGAAGAATCCTTGAACTTTGCTGACCTGCAGTAATGCTGTTTGAAGGAAGGTTAGTTCAGAGACTTCACGCTCGTGATCTGCTTCATATGATGTGACAAAGACTCTTTTCTGCCCTTAACATCCTGCAGGACTCCTTGGGAAACTGAAAATATCAACTGATGGAGAGACAAATATCTGCATTATGAAGCTTACAAACAGAACACACACGCTGTATAACTTTGGAGAGGATTCTCCTACCTAAATTACCTATTCTCTAACATTTTGGGGACAGATTATTGACAGGCAAAAGAAACCTCCCCTATGAATCTCACGCCAGTTCTGTGCAGGAGATTTCATTTAACTCATAAAAAAAATCTCTCTCCCTAATTACCTCTCTGAAGCCATTCTCTAGCCAAGCCATAAGAATCTGCCTGTTGTAAAGATGATGTTAAGATTTCATTTCTGTGCACAGGTCCAGTCACAGGCTCACAATGACATGCTCAAGCCTCTGGGCTTTACTGAACCAGGGCCTGGGGGAAAAAAAATCATCTTTTATGCTTCTTTCTTACAAAACCTCATATAGTTTGAATAAATCTTTGAAATGTAACCAAAAGAATCTCACACGAGATTGTCTTTCATTGAAGCCATAACATCCAATTCATGTAGATACAGTTGGAAGGTTATTGCTGTCAAGTTTTGAACTTGGGCTGTGAAAGACATAAAAAGGGACAGATTTCCTCCCCAGAAAGGAGAACAGAGCCTTCTCAAAGCTCCCCTTCCTCAGCCCAGCTCCTGCACCAACCTGAGCCTTCTCAAACCTGCTGGGCTTGCTTTCTGTAATCAATCAAATTTCCACGTGTAATTATTAACACAGTCTTTAATTAAATGAATCTGTTCCTTTGGATACATTCTAAAGAAAAGGCAGTTATTGAATGTTAACAATTCAAAGATTCAAAGATTTCAAGTGCCTTTTTGAGTTCTGACTTAATTCTCAAAGGTCTTTCATACAGTTACTAATCCTAAAGGAATTTAAAAAATATATTTAAGCCTATGTTTTCCATATATTACTCTAAAATGTTCATCAGTTCATCAGGAGTAATTGCATTTTGCAGAATGAGGCAACTTCTGCCATGCTGGTACCATGGCTTTTCTGACATTTCAGCAGTTCTACTGCTTATATTATTTCCCCTAGAAAACTATATTAAAAAAAAAAAAGTATTTTTGTTGCATAAAATGCTGGTACAGTGGGTGGAATAGCAACCCTAAGCCTCCTCAGACACACAGAAAAATCCCAATCTAAACAATGCTGTTTCAGACAACTTGTTGTTTTCACACCAATTATCCTGTGACTCAGTAACATCTTGATAATAAATGACATAATGTAAAACTATTTCTTGCCAATGATGGAGGCCCCCCAGCCTTTTCAAATCTTTATATTAACTCGTCAGAGGTGAATCTCTCAGATCTGAACTGGCAGCTGTGAATACACAAACAATATTTCAGCATTCCCTGCAATATCACTGGGTTTGTTCCTTGGCGCACTGGACAGCGACTGGAAAAGGACTTGCAGAGTTACATCATGAGAGGGGCAGAGAAAAAAGGAAAAAACTGTGCCAGCCTCGAGATTTCTGAAGGTTCAATGCAATACAACCAAGCAGCTGCAGAAAAAAACAAAAAAAAAAAACAAAAAAAAAACAAGGGGAAATTGTACCTGGTATTTCTTATTGCAAACCTAATGGCCCCCAGCCTCCTGTGGAACTCTAAATTATATCTTAGATAATTGTAGCAACAGTCAGGAGATAAATTATTATAATAGATCTTCATACAATAGCATCAGATCTTCAGAAGGTCTGGTAAGAGCCCTGACAGAGGTGCTAAAATCAAAGCCAGCAAGAAACTAGCAGGAGATCCAGTCAAGCTAAAAAGGTTATTCAAGGCATTAAGTTATCATCTCTAGCCTTAGTTTTTGAGAACTGTATTCTCTATTTAAAGGAAAAAAAAAAAAGAGATGCAAATATCTTGAATTCATGTGAAGAAAGTAAGGAGTCCATTTTTCCAAAGTCCAAAATCCATTTCCAAAGTCCATTTTTCCAAAGTCCAAAATCCATTTCCAAAGTCCATTTTTCCAAAGT
>WBNP01001305.1:90044-121935 GCA_013401095.1 Passerina amoena
CAGCAGCACACACCCTGCAGGTGCAGAGGATTCAGCAGCACACACCCAGTGCAGAGGATTCAGCAGCACACACCCTGCCAGTGCAGAGGATTCAGCAGCACACACCCTGCAGGTGCAGAGGATTCAGCAGCACATCCCCTCCAAGTGCAGAGGATTCAGCAGCACACACCCTGCAGGTGCAGAGGATTCAGCAGCACACACCCTGCAGGTGCAGAGGATTCAGCAGCACACACCCTGCAGGTGCAGAGGATTCAGCAGCACACACCCTGCAGGTGCAGAGGATTCAGCCCTGCCTGCTCAGACACAAGCTGAAGTTGCAAACAGCTCCAGCAGCCCAATTTCAGTTTCTTTCCATGCTTGTCTAAGATGTCATTTGGAGAAATCCATATATTTTCATGCATTTGCTTTCCACAGAGTGGCTGGGAAATAAGGAAATTAAATGCTCTAGGAGCTGTTGGTGGCCTGTCACATTGTTTTGGTCAGGGTTGCTCTGTTTGCATCGCTCTGAATTTTCAATCATCTACCTGTGACTTAGTGATGACCCCAGAAAGAAGTTTTGGGGCATGAACATGGAAAATGAGCTGTACCCTCCTCACCTTACACTGTGTATCAACACACAGCACAGCACATGTGGATTTATAACTCGAGAAGAATAAACAACAAAATGCAACTAACTCCTATCTGAAACAGATTCATATAAAGGTCACTTCCCACCAGAAGTAAATAACATTGGGTTTGGGGGAATCACTGTGGGTGAAGGGGAAAGAAATGCACTGTTTGATTTGGGGAGAAATTGGTTAGACAGAAGGTGTTTCAAAATATAATCAAAAAATAATTAGAAAAAGGAACAAGCCAAAGGACAAACATCTGTGACAGAAGGATGTGAAGAGATAAACAAATCCTATGTATGACAGTTCATTTCAGTTCAGACCAGAATCCTGCTGGGCTACATTTGGAGTAGTCTGTAAACACCCTGGGAAAAAAAGAAAACTCACATTAATTTCAGTGTGAACTGTGGCAGCATCAACAAGCACAAGACTGGAAAACCAAACCCAAGGCACTGAAAATACCAGATTTCGGCAAGACCACACCCCATAGGGATAGCGAAAACAGTAAAGGGAAACCACAGCAATTAGCAGACCAAGAGTTCTTCACAACAATTTTCAGATTAAATTAATTTTTTCTTGAGCAAATTATTGGACTTTTCCAATGGTGACTTTCAGAAGGAGGAAAAATGCAGCTTTGTGCACTGCTCTGTGGGCAGAGCAGGGAATTCTTTTCTCGTGAGAGCACCAACACATTCCCTCCCTTTCTGGTTTAATATTTGATGTCCTCTGTTTAGCCAACATCCTTAGGTTAGGGTGAGGGGTAAAAAGGGTCTTAGCAGATACTGGATTCTGTTCTTCACATGTAGACATCACTTTGATTCATCCATTTTGTGTTGGCTCATTGTTTTAGGGGTTTTTGGCTAGGTTTGGTGAGGGGTTTCTCCCATTGCATGCTGGTTCCGAGGTCATTTGCATGCCAACTCCAATGTCCCTTCCCCTTCACCATCAGGATGCCATCCTCCAGGAAGCAGCAGGGTGAGACTGGACCAAAGGGGGAATTCTTCACCATCAAGGACAGGTAGTTAATGAAAACGACAGGTGATTACAACAACAAACAGTTACAACTCCACCCTGGCAGCAACTGGCCCAACCTGTGAACTCTGCAACCTTTTAAAAAAATGGGCAGCTTTCCTACTTATAACACCCAGAGCTGGGCAATGCTCCTGGGCACTGCCAGCCCTTCCCTCCCAAAGGGCACTGGGAAATGCAAAATGCACTGTGGAGGAAAAGAGAGAGAGAAGAATTCACAAGGCCAAACTCTCCGAATTTCCTCATCACCCTGTTCTGTTTGCCTTTTGTTTAGCAGTGAATGCTCACCTATGCAGACCACAGCTTGTGTGGGCAAATCACAAATTGCAAATAATAATCCAGGCAGAGCTGTGCTGGAACTTCAGCTGTGGGGTTGATGTGCTTTTGTCAGGAGGGTGATGGAATAAGTCTAAACCCATATTTTGTTTGATGGGCATTGTGGAGAAAAGCAGCAGCAAGATGTTGAGAAGCATTGCAACGTCCCTGATTGAGCTGCTAAAACAAATCTCTCAATGTTTTTTGTGACTAATTCTTTAGCTGAGTTGGAGTTTGTTTGGGAGCAGTAAATACACAGTTACATAACTCTGCTCCACCATAAAATAAGTGTTATTAACAGCCCTCTATGGATAATCAAAGTAAAAATTTCTTTTTCTGCAAATATTCTGAAGTATTTGTTGAAAACTTGATGCCAGCATGCTTATTGAATACCAATAAATCCATCTGCCAGAGTATTTGGGAAAAGCAAACACAAAGCAGGTGCAAATGAACTCTGATTAAATTTGTTCAAAACTTCAAGCAAATACAAAAGTTAGAAGATGAGTGGAGATGTATTTTTCATATTTGGCTAACTGTAATTGCAATTTCTATCCAGTCAAAGCAGGATAATTAAGCAAAAGACAAAAAAGAATCTGGCAGCAAGCTGAGCAAAGTAACCATTGCTAAAGAAGGAGAAAAAATAAGGGTGTAGTGGTAATGTAAACACAGTTAATAAGGGAATGTTACTACAACACCAAAACTCCAAACAAAGAAATATAAAGCAAGTTGTTATTAGGAAATCTTAGTTAGCACAACTAATTAGCTGCTTATAAAATTATGTTAATAATTGCCATCAACCACAATTTCAGGCTAAATGTAATAACTGAGCACCAGCTCTCAGAACCTGAATTTGTTTTGAGCAAAACCAAAAGAGGGTTCCTGGAAAAGCAGGAAATATTTAGGCCTGCATTTCCAGCCCCGGGGCAGCTAAACTGCCATCACCTGCTGCAGACATTTCTGGGGATTCACAGGGCGTGCAAAAATGCCCACAGCTTTGGGTTAAAGCCAGCTGTCAGCTCAGCTGCATCCCCCTTTGACAAAAATGTGGTTATTTGCTCACATCATCACTCCAACTAAAATGAATCAGCTTGAACATAAAGGAATAAAAAAGAGACTAGAGCTGAGCAGGAGTGTTTGGTTTGGAGCAGGCAGAGAGGACGTGGAGAAGAAAAGCCACAGTGGATTTAATGAAGTGGCTGCTTTACCTTGGAGCACTTCCAGGATGGTGAGAACCCTGTTTGAGAACACAGTTACCTCCTCACTGTCAGCTCATGCCAATGGCAGAACAGAATTAAGGGTACAAGAGCGAAAATTATTTCCAGAAGAGATGAGTGCCTGTTCTTGAGCAGGAAACCATGAAGAATAAAGCACTTTGATCCATGAACAAATTATCTGGATCTTCCTTCTGGACCCCATGGATTTGATTTTATCAATAAGTGATTTGATTGAAACTTTGTAAAGGTTGTTTAAATGTTCTCTGGTGCTAAGGTATCTTTTATTTACCTTGGACCTGGTTGTTGACTATTATTTGACTGAAAATATGTTTCACCTAGACTTTCACAAGATTCTGACCAAGCCAATGGCTCCTTCCAAGGAACTCACAGAGGGGCAGAGAGGAACTTGCTGGTGACAATAAAATTGTCAACCTTTCGTCTGAGCAGGGGATTCTGAACACTCTGGGCAGCCCAGGCAGACAGAAGGTGACTCAACACACAGGACAACACCACTGCTCCTCAGTTAAAAGCAGTGGGAAAACCTTCCCAGTGAGTTATTATAAATCAGTAGTGTTATTATTACAAATTATTATAAATCTGTAGTGTTTTCAGGGGATTTTGGGATGGGCTTTCCAAGAGCTTCCAGGTGAGTAAAGAACATTTCTTGGTTCAGAACAAACCACCCTGGCTGGGGGGAAGGAAAGAGGTGAGGGTCCCTCTTGGACACCATTGTTCTGTTAGCAAACACCCACCACTATCAGCTCAATAAAGATGTGGAAAATCCTGCTGGCGCTGCCAAATTTTCAGATTAAATGAATTCTTTCTTCAGTAAATTATTGGACTTTCCCAACGGTGACTTTCAGAGAACATCTGCTGAACTTTTTTTTTGCAGAGCATTTTGTTGTTCTTTCAGCCACCAGTTAAAGCTGAAGGGATTTTGAGAGGAGTACTAAAATTTAGCTAGACCTTCCTTATTAAAAGGAAAATCTTCAGTAATTAGCTCTTCCCCTAACTGCTTTTTGGCTCTCATTACAAACAAAGTGCTATGCTAATATACCTTGTGTTGCAAATGTTTCACAATTCCTGCTAATCAAATTAAACTCAATTTTCAGCAAATAAACCCTCAATGCAGTTAATGGAAAACAAGGAACAGCACTACTTTGCCTGAGAATGGGTCATTACCACAAGCTCCTAATTACAAGTACCTTAATGCATAATGTAAAGCACAGTCTTATATAGGCTCTTAAGAATTAAAGCTGTAACAGGATCAAAGACTTGATGTGTCCTTGAATTTTTTATATGTACATTTGAATACAGATGGAGAAAAGCAACAAAGAGAAACAGAGCAAAGCTGCAAAACACCAAGATTCATTCACTTACCCACCCTTCAAAACGTATAATAATAATAATTTATGCAGTTTATGAGTCTGCAGAAAGAGACTGATTTTGACTCAGGACACATTCTGAAACCAATTTTCATTTGCCTCCTCCTCTACCCTCTTGATAGAGAATGTTTCACACCTACCAGTTAATGAAGGATTATTACTTTCCTCTAGAGTAAGCTGCAAATACAAGCAAGGTTAAAGCAAAGGACGTTCATCCTGAATTAGGTTATATGATGCCATCAAACAGGAGCCCAGGTGATTGATGACATATTGCTATTACTGCACCAGGCATTTATCAATACTGCACGGTGAATTATTTTCCAGTTTAGTTCTCTTATTGTCACATGATGGTATATTTTATCAAATTTACTTAACTGAAAAAAAGAAAAAAAAAAAAATGGAAACCCAGAGAGAAAAGCAGTGGAAACAACAGAAGGCATAATAAATCTCAGTAACTGACTTACAGAATGCAGACTCTGGCATCACTTGCCAGTCAGAATTCTGCTGTTCTGAATGAATTCACACAGGTTGCATTTGTTACTCACATTTCAGAGTGCAGGAATGGGCACAGCAGCCACTGCAGCCCAGCCCATGGGTCACCCTTACCCAAGTCCTACAGAACACTTCAGCTAGAAACACTAGAAAAGGCTCTTCCACCAAACTAAATTTTCTTCATTTTCCTGCAAAATAATTTGCATCCATTTATTTTCCTGGAGAATTATTCCACAAAGCTTTGAAACTTTCAGCAGGATCAACACTTTATGCTCTAACTCACACTGGGTATAAAGAATTCATCTTGAATTATATCTGGTGCAATTATAAATCTTCACAATGTTACATTTGCAAAATTTCTGTGTGTTGTTGTTAGATTCAGGCTGCCTCTCCTCATCCTCATTACTATTAATACAACATGAACTGCCTGTGCCTATCCTCCTGACACCACAGTCTGTGAAAGCTGAGCTCTTGCTTCAGCTTTGTAGTTGTCCTCTCCCTGAAGGGCATGCAAGCACAGAATGGGAATTATGGCTATTTGAAAGAAAATTAGTTCCTGTTTGGTTATCCAGGGGACTGTGGAGAAGGCAGGCTCTGGGAAATCCCACCTCTCCCCCTGATCTCATCCTGGGCCTCGTGAAACATAAAATATTCTTGTGGGTTTATGAGCAGCAGATCCTTCTCCATCTCCCACACACATTCACCCACTTCTGCCCACCTTTACCAGCCAGAGGCAAAAGTAAAAATTATAACCAGGCAGGGAAGGGGTTTGTGTGAGGGAATAATACCCTGAAATATTCCAAATTCCCTGTTTACTAAGACAGACCCTCATCCTGCCATGAAGACAGAGAGGGATGGGAAGGTTCTCTGGAGGAAAAGCTCTAAGAATTCAGGGTGAATGGACAAATATTAGTAGTAGCCTTGCTAAACAACAGAGCATCCAAATTTGAGCTCTGCCCAGTCAGTTGTTCTTTTTTTAAAATCTTTTCCTTATGTCTCTCAAGTATTTGGCTATAAAGTATTTTATTATGAACAGCATTAAAAGTATCCAGTTTCCGATGAGGTGTCAGATGAAATGTTCTAATAGATTTAAAAGGTTGGTGAATACTGACAGTTTCTGAACAACTCATTTCTCTGTCTGAAGATAAATTGGCTCTCAGATCTAGAACCTTAGGCTTCTATGACCCAAAGGCACCGCATATTTTACATTTTCTGATCAATTTTTAGTTTTACACAGACTTTACAGCTTTACTTTGTTCCAAAGTAATCATTTGCATTTCTGGAGTTTTCATCCCTTGTCTCTTGCCTTCCCTCCTCTTTGCACTAAACACTGATAGCATGGAAAGAAAAAGCCCAGATAGCTCTGGGATCAAACCCAGGTAGTTTCACTGAGGATCAGAATTCCTGTCCTTTGCACTGGCCATTTCTGCACAGACAGCACTCACTGTCTCACATTCCTCAGCCTGGTTTTAGTCATAACAAACAAAATGCCTGATCTCACCAAACTGCATTTCAAAATATTATGCAAATAGTTTCCAGACTCTGTGTAAAATGCCCCATATCCATCCTCTAAAGAGCTGTAATTTTCACCTTTTTTACTTAGATCTGTAGTGATTTATGGATAATTTTAGTAAAAGAAGCTGAACCGAATTTCCATCTTACAGAGAAATAAAGACCATGTGTTTTTCTGAATCACCTTCAAAACCAAAGGCAAGGCTTAATAGGTGAGTAAAGGGAATTTACAGGATCCAAAACATCTGTCCAGAACATTATAAAATACAGTTTATGGATAAAAAAATTGAAGTTCAGCTCTGCAGCTTTGTGGTACTGGATATGTTCATGTCCAAGAAGGGAAACCAAGAAATTATGCTCAGGAAGAACTTAAATATTTGTGTGTCTATCCTCCAAGTGCAGGGTAGCAAAATTTACAGCAGCTCAGAGGAAATATAACACCATTATCTACCTTTACAAGGACATAGGTGGATAAAGTCTCTGATGCCTTTAAAACCCTTCCAAAAATAGGGGTTTTTTTCAGTGTACCCTCAGTCCAGAGCCTTAATTTTCTTTTGGGTAACTTCTGATAACTTCATCTGCACTATCTGCTGTTCCCACTAGCATTAATAAATAGGATCTGTGCAGTTTTAATTACTTCCCTTAAAACAGATTGAAACCACTGTGAGAAAGAAAATTTCAATGAAATACATGGAAACAAAAAGATTTTCAAGACAGCAAAAAGATACTAAAGAAAAACCCATGAGTGTCTCCAGACAGCCAGGACACAGCTTGGACCTAATTGGCCAATTAATATGAACAACCATCACCAGAATCCAGCTAAGAACTCACTCTCAGTAAACAATCTCCATAACACATTCCACATGTGCAAAACCAACAGGAGCAGAGCATAGAGATAAGAATTGTTTTCTCTTCTCCTCTCTGTGCTTCTGCAGGAAAAATCCTGGGGAGGTTGTGCCTGCTGCTCTCTGTGAAGAGAGCTGAGGGCACAGTGTTCCAGAAATGGCCCCAAACTCTGCAGTTATTCTCCAGCAGGACATCATTGAGGTCAGACTTTCCAACCCTCAGGAGAAAGCCTATCTTGTTTCTCAGAGATCTGAGAAAGAGGTGAAGTGAGAATTAGAGGCTGATTCCTGTAAATACCTTCAGAGTGAGCACTGAGCTGTCCTGGCACACATTTGAGTGCCATTTATTTTCTAATACAAACAAATAGAGATAGAATTCCCAGACACAAGTCATTAGAGCATTGCTAATTACAGACAGTAAACCAGTGATAGAATCTTACTCATATATTAGTGGAAGGAGACACTGCAGATCCTGGGCTGATGTAAAACTGACAGAGGGAAGGAGAAACATTAATTCTGGGTGCACCACATATAACAGCACCAGTTTGATTTTCACAGCCACGTTCCTTTTTGATGACAGCAGATAATTATGAACAGAGAAGTTTGCATGCAGGTAACTCCAAACAAAATCCAGATCAAACTGTTTAAGGAGCAGTGGCACCTGCAGATGGTGTTTTCAGAGCAGAAGCACAAATGTGCACACACAGAGGCTGTATTTGTGGGAATTGCCATGAAAGATCATCTCCCCCTTTTAATCTCAGCAGAATAAGAGTGTACCTGTTCTTCATCGCTATTTCTAAAATATGAAAAAACTTTAAATCTGAATAAACAACATCCAGATCTGTAAACTCATCAAGGAAAATCTCTGATGAAAATAATATCCCTTTTCCATATCTTTGCAACTTAAACAAACCTTGAGTTGTTTGTTAGACAATTCCACATGGACTTTCATCTTTTTTGTTTCATCATTAAAGTGTGTTGTAAAACACTGGAGACTTCAGATGCTTAAGCCAATATAAAATCTCTGCAGTATGAAGTAATTTTATGTCACTACTCTGGTTATTTCAGAATTGGCTGCAAATAAGAGCCTGAGGATGATTTAATGTGTCCTCGACCCATCATGGCCATGGTTGAACAAAGTAAACACATCAGTCTTTAGCAGTTATTTATAACTGGAGGAAAAGCACCAACCAGCCATGGTAAACAGAGCCCTGGAAAACATTCTGAAGGGGAACTAAAATGCCTTCCTTCATATATTTCTATATTCCATTTCTCAATAAAATAAAATCCCGGTGACCACCCCCAGGAGGATTTATTAAAAGTAAAATCACCACTTCCAAAGAAGATGCCAAGATACCACCACTGAAGTGGGAATTTAGGCATTCAGATGTAATTACACCACAGCAATGGCACTTCCAGTGGAGGTTGAAAACAGAACAACCAGCCTGCAGAGCTCAGAGACCCAGCTCACCCTGATTCTGTGGGAAATCCAGGACTCCTGAACAACTGGCCCATATGAGCAAGCAGAAGCCACTTCATGTTCACATTACACACGTATTTATAGATTCTACCAACTGCTAAGTACACATTTCCTGATTGGGCATGAGATGTGGCATCATGAACTGCTGGGTGCCTGGGGGAGCTGCAGGGGGGAGTGTGAGCTCTGCAGTGAGTGTGAGCTCTGCAGTGAGTGTGAGCTGGATGGGTGAGTGTGAGCTCTGCAGTGAGTGTGAGCTCCATGCAGTGAGTGTGAGCTCTGGGGTGAGTGTGAGCTCCATGGGGTGAGTGTGAGCTGGATGGGGTGAGTGTGAGCTCCATGGGCCAAGTGTGAGCTCCATGGGGTGAGTGTGAGCTCTGCAGTGAGTGTGAGCTGGATGGGGTGAGTGTGAGCTCTGCAGTGAGCCCTGCAGTGTGCCCTGGGTCAGTGTGAGCTCTGCAGTGAGCCCTGGGTCAGTGTGAGCCCTGCAGTGAGTGTGAGCTCCATGGGGTGAGTGTGAGCTCTGCAGTGAGCCCTGGGTCAGTGTGAGCCCTGCAGTGAGCCCTGGGTCAGTGTGAGCTCTGCAATGTGCCCTGGGTCAGTGTGAGCTCTGCAGTGCACCCTGGGTCAGTGTGAGCTCCATGGGGTCAGTGTGAGCCCTGCAGCGAGCCCTGGGTCAGTGTGAGCCCTGGGTCAGTGTGAGCCCTGCAGTGAGCCCTGCACTGTGGCCTGGCTGACACTGGGGAGGTTCTGCACCCCAGGGATCTGGCAGCACATTGGCACAACTCCATTCATTTCAATGAAGTGCCGCCAATTTACAGAAACTGAAGCCACGGCCCATTGTGTCCTCTGCCTGCTCTGGCGATGAATCCAAGTGTGTGATTAAGAATATAAGAACGCTCATTACAGTTAAAGCCTTGTGCTTAAAGCCATGAGCTTAAAGTTGAGCAGGTATTTGAGTGCCTGGTGGGATCTGCAGCAGAAGGCAGAGTTGCCTGTGCCCACCCAAGGGCTGGGAAAGGCACCTGCAGTTCTGGGGAGCGCTTTCCTCTTGGTCAGATGTGGCCAGCTGGATTGACTGGGGTTTGCAGTGTTTTCTTCTGCCTCAAACTTGTTTCATGGGTGTAAGAATAAGGAGAGATGTATTGAATAATTTCCTTAAGGATGACCTTTCTTAACTGAATATGATTTGTTTTGATACACAGCAGAAATCCGAAATTCTCTTCCAAACCCTGCCTTGGAGTCTCAGAAAGACCTTTCACAGCTGATATCATCTTTTAGCTCATATAATCCCATGAGTATAATGTTTATGGATATATTTTTAAGAATGACAGAGCTAGCATTTTAATTTTGTTTTCACTATATATACCAGAATATATTCCTCAGTGAGTCCCAGAATGCATTTTTCCTCTCTCTGTGTGCTTTTAAAGCAGAGCCCAGCTTGCAGTGCTCTGTGGGCCAGGCAGCCCCAGCCAAGGCACATCCCAGGACTCACAGCAATCCTAGTGTTCCTGTGAGGATGGACTTGGCACACCTAAACTCTATTTACCTGCTGGGAGAAGCCAAACCAGCTCATGTGGTTTGTCCTTAGGAGCTGCAGTCAACAACCTTGTGACAAACCCCAGCATCTGCGGGGGCTGCTGGGCACCTTCCACCTGGAGCTGGCAAACAAAACAAACCATGGAGAACTCATCCAAATGTGGAATTTACCAAAGAGTTCATCTTACACATTATTTTCACATAATCTCTCATCAGTTATACCTTGCTGCATTCCCTGTCTCCTGCCTCTACAAGCCCAGCTCAGGATAAAGATAAGGTGTTTGTCTTTAGGGAAACTTTAAAAAAAAAAATCTCCAGCTCTTCCTTGCTCACTAATCCAAGTGGAATTCACCCTCTCATTTCTGTGACAGCCTCACTTTGCCAGACACAGACACTTAGCAGGTGTTTTCATCATGACATTAATAATAAGAATTGACACGTTCTAAATGAGGAATCCCTTGTTGTGCCTGGTAGCACTGATGGATATTTGGGGAAATTGACAGCTCCTGAAAAATGTTTTTGCCATGACCAGCACTTCTCTGACAGATTTTTAATGGCTCTCACAGAACCCTCACTAACTGGAACACTCTTGCAGATGAAGTGGGAAGTGGTGAAATGTGCTGCTTTAACACTTTTGAAAGTTAGAGGAGAAACATGGAAAAATTCTGAGATTTACTTCTAAATCACAATCTTTTTTTTTTTTTTTTCCCTGAAAATATTTTTTCTCTCTCGGTACTGAGAGACTGGAATGGATTAGCTGAGGGGACAAACATTTGTTATGGCACACCAGGACCCAGCTCTATAACCCCCATTAACCTTAATGGGAGCCACAAAGCTCATCCTCCTCATTTAGATGGAAATATCCCCCTGCTCCTCAGGGATCAATTGCACTCAGGGTTACCTGGTTTCAGTGGCTCATTCAATGTGGGACTTGGTGCCATGACCTTGTAAAGCTGGCACTACGGGAAAGGGAGGACAGATAAACCAGGACTGTGAGAAAAGGGAACAAATAAAACTGTAAGCAAAGAAAAAAAGGGACAGAAAACGTTCTCAGGGTTGTTATGTAATTCATGTTAGAAGTTCCAGAGAGATGTAATTGCAATTAAACCAGCAGCACCCTTTGCAGCTCAATGTGATACTGCAGGAAATCAATACAAAGATAACAGCGTGCAGGTGCTTCTGAGAATTCTCACACTGAAAATAATTGTACAGGAAGAATGTGTCTTTTTTGTTTGTTTGTTTGTTTTTAACTTCCCTATAAAGAGCAGAGCAAGACAGTGACTGATCTCTGCATGTTTTTATTTTCAGCTCCTCCCCTCCAAGTTAATCATTGCATCCATAAACCTGAGCTGCTCAGGGTGGTGTTATCAGGGAAGCCTAAGTGGAAGAGATGCTCATCTCTTTTTGAAAGTCAATTAAGCTTATGTGCCTAAATCCAGTGTTTATGTCTGAATCCCTGTTGATGGCTTTATTGAAAAAGATCTCCAGTTGCCTTTTGAAGTGATAGGAGGATTATGACTAAGTATGGCGAAAGCTCAGTTCTATGCTGCCATCCCTTATCTCTCACTGATGGAAATAACATGCATCCTGTGCCTCAGAAGCATTCTGTAATTAGGGAAGGGGACCAGAGAGGACCTGGCAAAGCTGTGGAAGGAATGAATTTATGTGGAAAAAAATGTTCCAGTTTTTATTTATGATTTGAGGCTGCCCAGTGCAGATAACAAAAGACATGGAGGCTAAACTTTAAATAAATATCATGCTGCCATGGGTGTGAGTTCCAATATGCAATCTGCTTCATTAATGTTAAAGTAAGAACCCCTGCCCTCAGGTAGGATACAGCAATCTCAAAGCTACCACAGGACAAGCAGTGCTGGTTTCCAAACATCTCTCACAGCCAGAAAATTACAACAGAACTACAGACAGAATTCAGGAAAACTGTTTCCAATAGTTTATTTTTCATGCCTGGGAATAATCAGGTTTTTTTCAGCTAATCATGACTCTCTCATCATAAGACTTGGCAATTCTAAGCATGCAGCAGCACCACTCAGGAGACAATTCTGTCTACTGCTTCCACAAATTATTCCTACTGTTTCCAGCACTAGAGCATTGTATGCAGGGACTGCAGGGATAACAATAGAGCTGTCCTGATCTCTAAATTAAAGGTAACAAAGAAAAAGCAAAAGAAAACAACCGACCAAAAACAAACAAAAAAACCCCAGCAACAACAAAGAAACCACAACAAAACAAAACAAAAAAGGGCAAAAATCTCCCACCAAAAAACCAACAAACAAACCCAAACAAACAAGCCAGCAAATTTCCCCCCAAAAAACAATCAGAATTCATTTCCCAAAACTTTTTCTTTTGCAACAATCCTCATGGGTTGAAAAAAAAAAACCCAAACCTTTTTTTTGGATGAGGCCTTGTGATAAAGTTTAACAAAAATGAAAAGCAAGAATAATTACATTGAAGCAAAACAAAATTAAAGGAGGGCAACTTTAAATATCCTGTTCTCACTGTGGTTTTTTTTCAGCCACACACTCAAATAAATAGTTTAAGCTTTGCTTCCCCTAATATTGAAATGTGATTAATCTCTTTCCCCGTGAAGAATTTCACAGTTAAAGAGATTTCTGTTCAGCAGAGGACTGAACCCAGTGCCTAAATCCATCCCATGCCAACAGAGCACAGCAATGTTCAAACACAGCACTTTGGCAGGATTTCATTTCCCAATCAGAAGTGCTGGCACACACCCCCAGCTTGGCCATGGAGGGCAGCTGGGGGCTCCCACCAAGGCTGGGCCACTCTGGAGTTCTACCCTGAATTCGCTCCTGATGGAACAATTCAATCTCATCCTTGGCAAATGTCACATTTAAAATAACCATGCTCTGAACCATGCACAGTCCGATGTTAAAGGGAAGTTTAAAAAATAAATTAGGATCCACGCAAACTTTATTGATAATTCATTGTTGGATTGTTTGTACCAAGCAACCTCATCTGACAGCAGAGCCCAGCTTGGTTAAAATATGAGGAAAGCTTTCACTTAAATTTGGATTGTACAACAATATGTATTTTTTATGGAAATAGCTAAATTCCCAATGTTTTTGGTTTTTGACTGTGATGTGTCACTACATATATTTGGGGTTGGGGAAGGAGAAAGCTCAAAGCAAAACATTTCAAATATTCCAGGTCCTTAACTGAACATTTCCCAAACATTTCATTTACAAAAAAACCCCAACAATTCCTGCTTCCATTTACGAACCTGTGCCAAAAGGAAAACAAAACACTGTCCTGTGCTAATGTTTCAAACAGGAAAATGTGGTGGTGTTTGCAGGGGCCCCAGGACGAGGGCAGAGATGAGAATCTTGACTCCATGTTTCAGAAGCCTGATTTGTTATTTTATGATATCTATTATATTAAAAGAAAATTATATAATAAAACTGTACTAAAAGAATAAAAGAAGGATTTAATCAGACGACTTGCAAAGGAAAGGAATGGAATTAATAATAAAATCTGGTGACTGCTCACAGCCTCGACCTTGATTGGTCATCAAATAAAAACAATTTCACATGCTGGGTAAACAATTCTCCAAATCACATTCCAGAGCAGCAAAACATGGAGAAGCTGAAGCTCCTCAGCTTCTCAGGAGAAACAATCCTAACAAAAGGATTTGTCAGAAAATATGTCTGAGACAGGAAAGCGGTTCCAGTGAATATTTCTGTAGGAAATCACTGCTTCACAGTGGCTGTGGGGTGAGGATGGCCTGAGCATTTCTTCTCCTGCCCAAGGTGTGATATTTTACTGAGAACAGGGTGCTGCTGAGAGAAGGGGCTCATTCCAAGTTAAGAATCCAGCCTAAAGGTCTGAACTAAGCAGGATTTGGGATCTGCTGGCCCTTCCTTTCAGGGGAGTCCTGGCTGTTGCACACAGCAACATTTTCTGATTCCTGGGCAGTGCTGACTCTCAGCAGCCACAGCAGTGATGTTCTGGAGGGGTCTGGCAGTGACCCTGCTCTGGGACAGGAGCAGCTGTCCCCCAAAATCAGATCCTTTCTGAGGGAGGCCACAGGTTTATTGTGTACAGGACACATCCTTCAGGGGGTGATTTAAAGCTGAAGCCATTCCTTCCTCCACTAACCTGTGCAGAAACCTTAATTTCCAACATGGGCATCAATGAAAACACCTGAATTTAAACAGTGCAGCTCTCCAAGCTGAAGTATTTACTTGCCTTCAAAAGAGCTGTTAGATACAGAGTGAATGCTCTGCATAGGTTGCTGTACCAAGGGCATACTATTCTGCTATATTCAGAATTTTAGGGACCAAAATTCCACTTGGAAATCACCAGGTTCCTCTCACAGAAAGGGACAAGAAGGGGCCCCATGCTCCAAGGCAAAGGCTGCTTTATGCAGCACAGGGCATAAACTTTTCTGCTTCTGGAAAAGTGTGAGGAAACTGCACATCTGTCCAGCAGTAAGATCTTTGGGGCAGGGGGGGGTGGATTCTTACATTTCTAATTTTACCAGCAAGCTAGCTCCCATGCCTTCCTCTCCCTTTAAATTCTTGGTCTCTCTTGGATCTGACACCCACCAAAGAAGCACCACCCCAGTGCTCCCTCTGGTACCACCTTATAGATGGTTCAAAATTAGCAAAGCTTTGTTCTTGGTTTTCTTCTTTCAATGCTGAGTGGGAGAGACTCAGAACCCAATAAATACACAGAAAAAATATAGCAGGAGAATAGTATGGTTCTACTGCACGACATTTGGCATTAGATGAACACTGAGTTGGTTCATTTGCCCTAATCTCTTCATATTTCAGTTTTTCTCCTCTGCTCTCCACTACTCTTTTCTATTACTTCTTTAAGGAAGGGATAAAACAGGAGAAAAAAATTAAGCACTTGAACTTCCTTTTTTAAGTGAAAAACTAGTGAACTTTCATTAAAAAACACGTAGAGAAATTAATCTTTTATCATGGAAAAGGTTTAAGTATAAGCAACATGAACTAAAATGCCTGGGTAGCTCTACAAATTTCCCTCCTTTAAGCTTGGTTCTATCTATGCTCAGTACTTAGAGCTGCCTCTGTTTCTGCAGCCCATCTAAAATTAGATCAGAAGCTCTCCAGGGTAAGGATTGTGTTCTGTGTGCTGCTCAGTGCCTGCTGCCATTTAGATACTTGACAAAAATAATAATGAAATGTTGTTATTTTTTCCCACTTTCATGTCTAAAACTCTAAAATTCTATGAGAGTACTACCAAAACATGGAGGCAGCAGAGATAACAGCCAGCCTGCTTTAATGACTGAGCACACCAGATGTTTCCCCTGTGTTATTCACACATGAGTTTCGCTGTCTGTTTGTTGTTTATAAATCTCTGGGTTTGACCATTATATCAGTATTTCTGCCTGATTCCCAAGAGGAAAAACAGGAGAAGCACCCAGGCAGCAGAGGAGCCAGCCCTGCACCCAGTGCACATATGGGTTCTATTGTGTGAGTCACTGCCCTAACGACAGCTAAGCATATTACTGCCTGCAAAATTAACTCACACACTGTGAATAATCACAGAAAAGAAATTTGTTTTGCTACAAGGTTGTTTTCCAGCTGTTTTAATGCAGACAATTTTTTCCTGAAACACAAATTGTAAAGGGGGAAGAAAAAAAACAAAAAAAAAAGACAGAAAGAAAAAGACTTTGAAAATCTGCATAATTTGAAAGTGCTTAATGTAAATTAGATAGATCCGCCTAATTTTATTTCAGTACTTTTTAATTGCATTTATAATTAGTAAAATACATTAATGTGCTACACAGAAGGTCAGGAGTTCTGGTGAAAGAATCTAATTAAAATGCTCTGCTGCATTTGTGTCACACGTGCGCTCAGTAACCTTGAGGCCCTCCTGCAGCAGCAGAGGAGGGGTTGTATTTATGTTATAAATAAGTTGTTTCTTCAACAGGGCACAAATAACACATGATATGTGACTATTCTCATCTGCACTAATTGAGGTGGTTTGGTCCATTCCATATTGCTCTTTTGATGAGAGAATTATGAATAGAATTGGGCTGGTTCCCTTCCCAAGGAGCACTCTGGGATTCCCAGCCCTGCCCAGCCTTTCCCTCTCAGGGACCCTGACTCAAACTGTGCCTCACATCACTGGCAGAGACAGAGCTGAACTTGCTGACAGCCAGAAAGCTGAGTACAGGTATTTATCCTGATGTCTGGATCCACTAACAGCATGGATTTAAAAAAAAAAAAAAAAAAAAAGATTGAGGAACAGCTTACAGCAATAATCAGCAAGCAATAATTAGCGATGCTAATTTTTCTACTTAGAACTCATATTGTGATTTTATTACATTTAAATTATACATGCTCAGGTGTTCAAATGCTCTCCTTTCATCACCCTCTTAGGTGGTAAAACATCATTAACATCCTTCTAGCACCAGCATGATTGCTCAGTAAGATTAGAGATCTCTGCCTCAGCGAGTTCCACATCTTCTCCTGAGAGCAAAGCCCAAGGGGAGCAAAACAGGAAGGGCACATTTTCACATGATACATCCACTGCTAGCCCAGCTTTTGTTTCTCTACAAGTAGCAGAATTCAAAAGTTTTGGAATAATCACTGGAATTACAAATCCCTGAGCTGTCAGCTCTGTCTGCAACAGAACAGTCTCAGTCTTAGTAGGAAGGAAAAACAGGAGAATGATTGAACAGGAGAATGATTGAACAGGAGAAGATCCTCCTGCTCAGGATGAGAAGATGAAGCTTTCAAAGGCTTGCTGCTCCCTAGCAGCTGTAAAGATGGGTCAGTGTCTGGGATCACTGTTTATTGGCCTGAACATCACAGGAAAGAAAATGAGATATACAGAATAAGTAGGTTAAACTTACATAAAAACAAACAACATTCACTCCTTTCCTTTGTAATCCCTCCCAGCAGCTGTGAAGCAGCCATCAGCACCTGTGGGAATATCTCTAATAGTTCTGAACTAGAAGGAAAATGATTCAGCTCACTCAATATCTGCTTTTACCTACGGGGACTGAAGGGATTGAAGTCCTGTCTGGAATGAAGGGATGGCAAACAGCAGCAGGGCTTGGGGGCTGGCTTAGCCTGGTGGGACTGAGCTGTTAGAAAAGCTCCTGCCTGAGGGACAGAGCTGGCTCTGCTGAGCATTGGGCACACAACTGGCAGCCAGGAGTGCAGAACGTGTGAATTGGCAGGAGAGTGTGAAGGGAATAGAGGATAAGGGCTGAGCTTGCAGAGCAGCAGGAGAGAAGATAAGAAACATTGAAAGCTGCAGACCAGGGAGAAGAGTGACATTCACTCACCCAAGTTTTGCTCTGGTACTCTGATAGAACTCTAAATATTGTATCAGAGCCGGCAGATAAACACTGGCTTGCTTTGAAATGTGTGTCCTGAGCTGTTGGCAGCACGATAAACTGTACTGCTTCCTGCTGGACCAAAATCATCTGGATTGAACAAAGAAATGAAGGGAGGTTGAAGCCACATGGCCCAAGCCCAAAACAGTTCAGCTGCAGGGCCACAGAGAGCTGAGCACCAGCACCTCCTGAGCACCCAGGAGATGCACAGGCAGGCAGAGCTGGCACCCCAAACCCTGAGCACTGTGCCCTCCACCAGGCTCAGCTGAGGAACCCTCCTTCCACAGGAGAGCAGGGCAGGAGGCACCCACTGCTGGGAGCAAGAACCAGCTCAGCTCCACATCCCCATGGAATTCTCCCCAGTCCCAGCTCCCCAGGGAAGCAGGCAGCCCTGAGCAGAGCCAGCAGCACGAGGAGCCGTGGCTGGAAGGCAGCAGAGGGCTGATGGCCATGTGGCTCATATTCCCTAAAACAAAGGGGTTTGGTTGTTGCCTGTGGAAGAGGTTTTACAGTGACTTCTGTGAGCCAGAGAGAAGTTAGATAAGAGGATCCATGTTTACCCCTGAAAGAATTTCCTACCAAGGTCATTTGTCACTAGAGGACACGAAAGAACACAAGTGCACACTGCTGCTCTCAAGGTGAATAAAGGGGAAGTTTAATTTCTGACTCCAACATTTATAGATTTCCAAAAGTGGCAGTGGATTGGAGGGTGGCAGTGCCACCTCTCCAATGACACTGGACAAACCAACAGTGCATCAAATTTCTCATCCTCCACAAAAGAATGCAAAACAATGAGTTATTTACAGAAAGTGTGTGAGAAAGTTTGCTATAAGAATGTAAACATCAGGAGGCTTAGAAAATCTTAAAAAATCAGGGTGACAGTCACTGACATAGAAACCAAGAAAGAAGGATAAATAAGAGAAACCTGCAACTGCCTGTTCCAATGAGCACTTTGTCCCTTGTGACCAATGAGTAATGTGTAAACTTATGAGCTTTGTAAGAATGTATAAAAAGCATGCATGCTAGAATAAAACCAGTTTGAAGCCTTCTGAAAATGGAGTGTTGCTTTGTATTGTCTCCATCTCAACTACAACAGTTGCCTGCATCACAAGACAGTTGACATGGGAATGGGCTGAGGCTGGTGCTGAGGTGCTGGAAATTGAATGTATTTGGACAACAGGCACAGCAGCTTCTCAGAGCTGTACAGCTTAATTGCAATAGCTCTCATATACAACATCCTCTAAAAGGACAGAGGAATATTTTTAAATGCATGTTTGTGTGGCCATGTGCAGCTAAAAGCACAAGTTGTACTAAGAACACTCAATCCTCATTCCCGTCCCTAGACCACAGAACAAATCACCAGTGCCATTCCTAAAGTTATTTATAAAGCACAATTCATAAATTCAGCATTACCTGCACATGTGAATGGCACAAACAATCAACCCCAGACCATCTTGCTTGCCAGTGTTCAGAATTTTATGTACAGAATTCACTGTTGATCATGGTTGCAATTTCAAGACAGAAAAAAAAAATAGTTTAAAAATAATTGGGCTTCAATTATATAATCTTCTTTAAAGCTGAACAGTCCTCTCAGGGGAACTAATTCCCACTGCACACACTAATTCTTACTAAGGCTTGCTGAGGCAGCTTTTTGGAAAGTGAGGGCTCACCTGAAAGAAAGTGAGGGCTCACCTACCCAACCAAAAGCTTTATGGAGGTTTGAAAAAGTCACCTAATAAAGGAAAAGGAGGTAATTTTCCCAAGATTTAAAAATATCAGCATAAGGCAGAGACAGATTACCATGGAGGCTTCAGTGTGCTAAAACCCAATTTAAATCTGCTGAAACTTTGCAAGGATCTGTTTTCATGGTGAACTAACCCAGACAGACTGATACACTCAGGAAAACACAGAACTGGGGTCTCAACACTCAGCAAGCTGATCACTTTCCAAAAATGTTATGTAAATAAATTAATACAACAATAAATAAATTAATAAAACTCCCCCTCACAGCCAGAGTGTACAGAGATTTAGAGAATAGAGAGCAAGCAACACTTCTGGATTAGGCCAAAAAACGCCTTGAAAACCTTAACTTGGCAGTCCATAATAGTCCATAATTTCACACAGTGAAATGAATATGGAAAGTAAAATCTGACACATGTATAAAATTAGTCTTTTGTTCCCCCCTAATGATTCAAACTTGCATTGGCAGCACTATTGTCCCCAAATCTAGATGTCAATTCCCCATTACACACCAGGCACCAGGTCAATGGCACAGCTAATGAGGATCTGCTGGTGCAAATGCTTATTGTATCTTAGCCTAATTCTAGTAAAATTTAAATGGTCTATTAATTTTCTTAATAAATTTAGATATGGCTCCTGCCTGCAATCTGTCTTTGATTAGCTAACAAAAGTGTATGAAGATCCTGCCAAGCTGACAGTTCGGAATATTTCAAGCAAATCATCATCTACATTAAAAAACCATCAATCTACTCATTTCTCTGTAGTGCAGGCAACCAAAAATGGTTCAGATCCTCAGGTTTAGCCTGCCCAGTCCTGCTTCATCTGGCCTTGGTACAAATAAATTATTTTACTACTGGTGGAAGCTCTCAAATATGCAGGTACTTCCTGGCTAAGACTGCAGGTCAGGAGCTCTTTTGGGCACAGGAATAACTTTAAAGCCTTTTTTCATTTTTAGACCCAACATGGAAAAAAACAGGTCCATCAGGTGGAGAAGTGCACAAGAGAAGTTCCCCACACAGATTCATTTTTCTCCAGATTTATGGAGCACAGGGCTGAAGTAACAGGGTCCCCACCAAGGGATTGCAAATCCATGTTGTTACTGAGGGGCTTGTGCTGTTTCTAAGTGAAAATATTGAAAAGGGGGGGGCTGGGAATAATTTCATCATCATCCATAATCATCAGGTCTTCCTTGTGAGATCACAAATGAGTTTAGCAACAAAAACACTGAGGCACCCTGACTATTAAGATAAATCTGAAAAATACTGGGGAAAAAAAAGTGCAGCCCAGAGAAGGGGCAAAGCTATTCAGACTAAACAAGATTGTGCTAAACCATATAAACTGCCCAAGAATAAGCTCAGGATTGCTAATAAAAGGTTTCTGTTCGCTGAGAGAGCCAGGCTGTGACACAGCCTTGCAGTGGGGTTTTGTACATTTATAAATGTCTGACCAGCAGCCAGGGAGGTCAATCTGCTTGTTGTACAAGACAGTGGCATTATCCTTTTGCTCCCAACGGGAGAGAAAAGTCCAGTGGTACCTGCAAAGAGGACGCTGCAAAACTTTTACCTTTGCCAGCAACAGGACCAGAATCAGAATGAAGAATTGTGTTACATTGCAAACCTGAAAAGTGTTCATCCAAATTAATCCAGTGTTAGCTGCATTAGTCACTGACAAAGTTCTGCACTAAGATGGAAATGATGATCTAACCCCAGATCCAAACAACCCAAGGCAGGGGTGCTTGAAGACAGAAAATATTCAGCTTTCCTCAGCACAGCAGTACAAAAGTTCACAGGAAAATAAACGTTTCTCAGCTTTAATTATCTCTGAACTGTTTCTTGCTTCTGTTCTTTGGTTTCGTTTGGGGTTTTTTTACATTTTAATTACAGTTGGCAACTCTGAGTCTCCTGCTGGTAGCTGTAATCAAAACTGAAAACTGATTAAATGATGCAATCTATGCCACTGGACGGCATTACTCAACCCACATACAAACAACAAAAAGCCAACACAATATTTTAATATACAAACAACATTTCAGCTCTCTTTACAGCCTCGAGTTCAGAACATTCAAACCAGGTCTCAGTACTTTCCCAGCCATGTGTGCCACCTCTGGCAGCCACCAGCTGTCCCCACTGAGTGTTTCTGTCCCTCTGGAGCCACAAAAGCCCTGGAGTGAGGAGGGAGCAGCTCCCAGCACTGCAGAGCTGCCTCGGTCACAGAAAGCCCCACAGGTAAGAACATTACAGATTCCTGAGTGCCATCTGCTGGCACCTGCACTGGGAGCCAAACCTGACAGCAGATTTCATGTTGCCCAGGAAAATTTCTGGCAGGTGTGCATTGGTTTGCATTGTACTTCATCCCGTGTGAAGTTTAGAAAAATTTCAGTGTACATTTTTTGGTTTTTCCCCTGTTGTGGTGTATTCAGGGGCAGAGAACTGCTGTGGCACAAAACTCAGGGTTAAAATGATGGGATGTGTCAGTGTCTGCTGGGCTGGTTGGGTGCCTTGGGGAGGAGAACACAGGGTTAAAATGATGGGATGTGTCAGTGTCTGCTGGGCTGGTTGGGTGCCATGGGGAGGAGAACACAGGGTTAAAAAGATGGGATGTGTCAGTGTCTGCTGGGCTGGTTGGGTGCCTTGGGGAGGGCAGCACACACAGGGTTAAAATGATGGGATGTGTCAGTGCCTGCTGGGCTGGTTGGGTGCCTTGGGGAGGGCAGCACACACAGGGTTAAATAGATGGGATGTGTCAGTGTCTGCTGGGCTGGTTGGGTGCCTTGGGGAGAGCAGCCCGTGCCCATCTCTCACAGACACAACTGTTCTGTGCTGGGCCAACACAACATTTTCAGTTTCCCACTGTTTGTAACACACAGGCCAGATGAGGAGCCTGGGCAGCCAGCTGGAGATGAGAAGAGTGGAAATTGCAAGCCATATTTAAGCCAGAAAACACATTTGCTTAAAGATGCCAAGCACTTCCAAAGGGTGCTACTGTGGGAAATTCAGGAGTCCTGAACAACTGACCAATATGGTCAAGCAGGAGCTGTTTATTATTCACATTTAGAATCTATAAATATGTGTGCAAACTACTAAGTACACACTTCTTGATTGGTGCCTTTGACTTGTTCTCTTGTTTTCTGCCTGCATTTCTCAGAGTACAGGGTTGGTTACAGCCCAGGTAACCAACCAGTACATGACTGGTTTCACGGCCCTCTGTTACCCAGTTCTTGTGTTCTTGGCATTGGGTTTCCCAGCCTCTTCTTCCTTAATTCAGCACAATTTATGTTCCAATAGCCTTGGTGAAGTCCTGAGGCTTTGCTAACAAACTGAGGACCAGGCTGGCTGGTGCACACTGTGGCCTGACCCTTACAAACACATTACAACAGGGTGCAGGAGCTCGGAGCAGCCCTTGGAGCACAAACCCTGCAGGGCTGATCTGGCTGGAGCCTGGCTGGGCCAAGCAGGGAGGCTGGGACTGATCCCAGCTGTGAAAAACGCCAATCACTTCTTTTTAAAATTTTAAAAGCTTAATAGTAATGAAATGGTTATAAAAATAGTAATACAATTAGAGTAATAATAATTTGGACAATTTGAATTAGGACAATACGAGACAATAGAGACAAAGAGTTACGGACAGTCCAGGTACCTTTTCTGGGCAGCACAAGCCTGAAAAAGGCCCCACGTTAACAGAGGATTATCCCTTAAAAACAACAGCCTGTTGCATATTCATACACCTCATACATGATGCATAAATTCCATTCAAACACAGAATTCTGTCTGGGCAGTGCCAACTTCTTCCTCTGAATCCTGACAGCGCCTTCAAGGCAGGAAGAAGTTCGTTTCTCCTGATAAGAGTGCAATAAATTCTCTTTCTCTGAAAGATTCAGGTGTCCTGTGGCTGCTATCTCGGTGCAAGTCCTTTCTTTAAAAATATATCCTACGTAGCATCGTTTCTATTTTAACATTTTTTATAACCTAAAACTATACACTATAACCTAAAACTATACACACTACTGAAGAGAATTAATACAGCATTACTTTCTAACACAACACATATAATATTCATTTTAATATTTGCAAAAAGCCAATCATAAAATACACATTTTTGACACCAGCCCGAGAGGATGAGGCTGGAGGAGGCAGACAGGCTACAAGGCAGGGAGATGGATGAGCTCATTGCTCAGGCACGCAGTGAGGGGGGCAGCAAAGCCAAAGCCACCAGCACTTGTCATGGGCTTGCAGAGATAAATCACACCTGACCACACTGCTGAGCCTGCTGAGCTCACGGGACTCAAAGTTGGACCAGGAGCTTCCCCCAGCTCCTGCCAGCCTGAATAATTCTGTGTTTCTGTGACGAGCATTTCTCAGGATGGTGACAAGTGATTTTTCAGCCCACCAGGATGATGAAAGTGGCTCATATGGTGAAAGTCATTCTTGTGGAGCTGATTCAGGATCAGCAGACTTTGCCACCGTTTCTTACATCAAAATGGCAGCTCAGCAGATGGATTAGGGGAAATTGCAGAACCCTTCCAGAGAGAAATCAGTTCACTTAAAAGCTACCCACTGGTTCTTCTCCATCCAAGCATGCCACTGAATGGGCTCCTTTCTCAGTAACTCTGGACTTCTTACAAATGGAATTCAATAAATCTGCTGCTCTCCTCAAAGTCTTCTTAATCATGAGAAATATTTGGCATTTCTCTCTTGTTCCATACAAATTTCATCTACAAACTAGGTCAAAAAGGACCTGAATGGGAGGAATTGCAGTTTTTCTCTGGCTTCTAATAACAATAACCAGGTTTCAACTCGTGAATGATGCCAGTCAACAATTGAAAAATAAATAGCAATTTTAGTGGATTGGAGCACAGCAGCTTCAAAAGAGAGCTCTAACATGCTTCCAAAGAAGTGTTCTTGACTCAGGAATATGTGAACTAGGGGATTTCAGGCCAAGTTTGTCTGAAATTAATCATCTGCTCACATCCCAGTAGTGACACTGACTCCTGACCATCTGCTGAGCAAAATGAGGAAGAACCCTCACACAGAAAGAATTCACTGTACATGGATTTTGAGGACATCCAAAAACCCAAGTTTGTTTTCAATGTAATTTTGTGGCCCCTGAATAACCAGTGAAACAGTGAATAAACAGGCAGGAAGGAGCCTATGTAAGATCTATCATACAGGTCCAATTTTGTTCAAAATATACAGGAACAGAAATTTAATGATGTATGTTTCATATTTTGTAGGATAGATTTTAGTGAGAAAAATTTTAATGAGAAAAATTTAAGTTAGAAAACCCTAGGGGAAAAAACCCTTAAGTCTTGACAGCAGAAAAATCAAAGAGCAGCTGAATACAAACCACTAGGGCTGTTTAAAAGTTTTTCCTTAGCAATATCTGTTTCACATCTGGATTATGGATGGAGCAATTTTAAAGCAAACCTTTCAGTGGAACATTTAATCTCTGGCTATCAATGTTAAAAAATTACATGCCCCAAACCCAGAGTATTTCAGTTTAAGAGAATTCTAAAGTGCATGAAAATTCCTGCTTTAGTTCTGCTCCTTTTTCCCTGAAGTAGCAACCAGCAACCAAAACATCCTCACCAGTACATCTAAACTCCCAACACGTGAAGACCTGCACAGATTTGTCTCTTAATTTCTAGTTTTTGAAGACAACAGGGCTAATCTGAAACTGTGACTTTGGGGGGCTTTTGATGACCTTTATCAAAAGCTTTTTGATGACCTTTCTCAAGAGGTGATAAAGGTGATCAAAACGCAAATCTGAGCACGGTGCCAGCTGCCAGGAGCTGGTATTAACACGTGGCTTTTTGTGCTGGTTGTGGCTGGGAGAGCAGGGATTTGCTCCCAGTGGCTGGTGAGGGGCTGTGGTTTGGGTTTGTGCTGGAAATGGTGATGGGAGGGTAATACAGGGGTGATAAGAGGGGTGAAAACACAGGGGTAAAAAAACAGGGGTAAAAAAACGGGTGATAACACAGGGAGGGTGACATAGAGAGGGTGACACAGGGGTAAAAACAAAGGGGTGATAACAGGGGTGGTAACACAGCAGGGATAACACAGGGAAGGTGACACAGGGTGGGTAACACAGGTGATAACAGGGGGAATAACACAGGGTTGATAACACGGGGGTGAAACAAAGGGAGGGTAACACGGGTGAAAACACAGGGGTGATAACACAAGGAGGGTAACAGAGGTGATGACACAGGGGTGGTGACACAGGGGTGACAACACAGGGGTAAAAACACAGGGAGGGTGATAACACAGTGATGGTAACACAAGGGTGATAGCACAGGGAGGGTAATACAGGGGTGATAACACAGTGATGGTAACATAAGGGTGATAACACAGGGGTAAAAACACAGGGAGGGTGATAACACAGTGATGGTAATACAGGGGGGATAACACAGGGTTGATAACACGGGGGGTGAAGCAAAGGGAGGGTAACACGGGTGAAAACACAGGGGTGATAACACAAGGAGGGTAGCAGAGGTGATGACACAGGGGTGGTGACACAGGGGTGAAAACACAGGGGTAAAAACACAGGGAGGGTGGTAACACAAGGGTGATAACACAGGGGTGATAGCACAGTGAGGGTAACACAGGGGTGATAACACAGTGATGGTAACACAAGGGTGATAACACACAGATGGTAGCACAGGGAGGGTGATAACACAGGGGTGATAACACAGGGAGGGTAATACAGGGATGATAACACAGTGATGGTAACACAAGGGTGATAACACACGGGTGATAGCACAGGGGTGGTAGCACAGGGAGGGTGATAACACAGGGGTGATAGCACAGGGAGGGTAACACAAGGGTGATAACACACGGGTGATAGCACAGGGAGGGTGACACAGGGATGTTCTGGTCACTGCTGAGCTGGCCTGACACATTTTTAATCTTCCCAAGTCGGGGATGGAGCTCAGCTGCCTTGGGTTGGCTGAACCTGCCTGCCCAAGGGAATGGGGAATGAATTCCTTGCTTTGCTTTCCAGCTTTACCCATTGAACCAGTTCTATCCAAATCCATTGATTTGCTCCTATTTCTTCACTTTTATCCTCCTGATTCTCTCCCCCATCCCTCTGGGGATATACTGGGTGAGCAGCCACATGAGCTCCAGCTGCTGGCTGGGGTCAAACCCCAACACTTCCAAAAGTGCTTTTCTAACACATGATGTTAAAAACAAGCAGTTTCTTTAGCCAAATAGTCCTGTAATACCAGCACATTCTCTCTCAAAGCCTGGTAATCTGGGAATAATTTGGTGGTAGTCACTGGTGATTAGCAGCACTGCCTACATTCTCAGAGACCTCTCAGGGTGGCTTTTGATTATTTTTCCCCTTTAGTTGGTTATCAGGATACTTATAAGCATAATTAATTCATATTTGGACTCTCAGGATTATGAAGTATTATAGGATGGCAGCACTAAGACAGAATGCTTTAATTCACCAGCTGTCATGTGTTTAATTAGAGATTTTGATGAATCTTTCCTACTTAGATGAGCCTTCATACTTTGTGTTCTATTCAAAAAAAAAAAGGAAAGGCAGAAAGAAAAAAAAACTTCTTTTGTACCAGGAGTGTAGGACTGTGATCAAGCCTTTGTTAGCATGGCAGCCTTGTCTGTCAGCCTGATGTCAGAGCTGGAGTCAAACATCTCATCACTGCCAGCACTGACACTGGCACAGGAGCAAAAATGAGGCTTCTGTTATGCACAGACAGAGAGAGCACAGACACAATTCCTTCCCAAAATCACACAAACTTCAGGTATTTCAACCATCTCCGTGTTTTGTGTCATCCAGGTGTTCACAAAGGCTAAACCAACATTTCTGCCTTCAAAAAATGGGACCTGGCTCCCCTTTGAGATCTGAAGAACAGTTTATATTTTATAGATTCTGTATGGAGTAACACTATTCAATGTGATATAAAGTTGGGAACATATTTAAATTGATCTGAAAGTCATATTAGCTGCAGCATAGAAAAAAAAACTTGTTAAAGAGAACTATAGAACTGACTCATCTAAGCTATTGTGAAACATTTAAACTTTTTTTTCATGGAAATTTCTCTTAGAAATTTCTCTATAAAACTAACTTATCTAAGCTATTGGGAAACATTTAAACACTTTTTTCATGGCAATTTCTCTTATAATGGTCATGGATAATGCACAGGACACAGTATTTTCAATATCAGTGTCTACATCAATAAATTAAGAACTCTGACACTGGAATATAGTTAGTACTGAATAAATATTTTCAATTTTAGATTTTTAAAACAGGTTATATGGTATCTAAAGGACAAAACAAAATTGTTGCAGTAGAAAAAAACCATCCTGCTATAGTGCTACCTTTGTTTTTCATCCTCTCAGCAGGAATGTTAATGATCTGATCCAAGGATCTGCCTTTCCAAAAATCTTCCATTCTATTTAGGTTGGGCAAGCCTGACTCCCCCATGAAAATAAAAGTAAATTTCTTGATGTCTTTTTCAGTTAGGTGGCCTAATGACAAATCACTGATAGAAAGGTAATCTTTAGAGAGGGCAGAAAGATGACAGGGATAGTTTTGAGAGAGGAACTTAAACACTGTGCTCATTTCAGTTTTCCTCTGTTAAATAGCTCTGCCGGTGTGAGTGGATTTTTGATCCGTAGTTTAGGTTAGGCTAGGAATTATTTAGTATTAATTATTAATTAATTAGCATTATCCAACTCTGCTCCCATTAAAGCCAAAGTATGAATCAATATTTAAAAGGAGAGAAAAATCAAACCTGGAGTATTTCCTCATTAAAGAACTGTGAGGGGAGAAAGCAAACAAGAAAATGTGCAAGAACAGTTCTCCAGAGCATCCCTCTGCTGCAAACACCTGATGCTGGGCAGCTGCCAGCACAAATTGGTGCTGTTTTTCTGGTGGCTGCCTAAACTAAGATGTCTCATGGGGATGGGTAAAAGGAGCTTCAAGGAGATCTTCAGTTCCTGATGTGGAACAAACTGCAGAGAAAAGGAACTCAGCAAATCACCAGGGCTGGGTGGGTGGCAGGGGCTGCACACTGTGATGGTGTTCACAGGGGTCCCAGGATGAGGGAAGAGATGAGGATCTGACTCCATGTTTTAGAAGGCTGATTTATTATTTTATGTTATATATTATATTAAAACTATACTAAAAGAATAGAAGAAAGGATTTCATCAGAAGGCTGGCTAAGAATAGAATAAGAATGATAACAAAGGCTTGTCACTGACCAAGACAGTCCAGACAGCTGGGCTGTGATTGGCCATTAATTAGAAACAAGCATATGAGACCAATCCCTCCCTGCCCCAGCTGCTGCTCACAGAGTATTGAAAAATATGAACCCAACCAAGGGAAAGATTGGCATTGACTCCATGGCTTTGGAGTGCTGAACACTCACTTTATTAAAGCTATATCATATTACATTATACTGTACTATGACTATATTATATTACATTATACTGTACTATGACTATATTCTATTACATTATACTGTACTATAACTGTCTTATACTGTGGTGGTGTTTGAGGGGCCCCAGGATGAGGGAAGAGATGAGAATCTTGACTCCATGTTTCAGAGGCTGATTTATTGTTTTATGATATATATTATATTAAAAAATTATATACTAAAACTATACTAAAAGAAAAGAGAAAGGAGACATCAGAAGGCTAGAAAAGAATGAATAATAAAATCTTGTGACTGACCAGAGAGTCCGACACAGCTGGACTGGGATTGGTCATCAAGTGAAAACAATTCACATGAGACCAATCAAAGATGCTCCTGTTGGTGAACCATCTCCAGACCACATTCCACAACCATCAGATAATTATTGTTTATATTTCTTTTCTGAGGCTTCTCAGCTTCTCAGGACAAAAATCCTAGCAAAGGGATTTTCATAAAATATGTCAGTGACACTTATATTACATCATGCTTACTTCTAACTAACTGCTACTCAAAACTAACTGAAAAACTCGTGATTCTCTGCCCAAGAATCCTGACCCACACACGGGGATCCAATTGGTCACCAGGGGTAAACAATCCCCAGAACACATGGGCACAAACACAGGAGCAGCAAATGAGATAAGAATTGTTTTCATCTCTGTGCTTCTCCAGGAAAAAAAACTGAGAGAGAGAGAATTCTGTCCCTCTCTGTTCAGAGAATGTGAATGGCACACAGAGGGGCTGCACCACGGCCAGCCCTGCACCAGCCAAGGAGAATTCCCAAAAATCCACATCTCCAACAGCCCTGGCTCACCAGGCTCTGCCAACTCACCAGGCAGGGAGGAGAGGAGTTTCCCTGGAGCCCTTCATGTGGGATTCATGCAGCATCACCAAGCCCCAAGGATCCTGAAATTATCTTTATTTCAACTGGCTAGTGCAGGAGGGGGATGGGACTGGGCAGGACAAGGAAGAAGACAAAGCATCAAATTCTTTCCCTGTCCAGTTTCTCCCAAAAGTTTCAGTGGAAACATGTCCAGATTTTAGCAGAGACACAAAGACATGGAAGCGTGTCACTGACTGTTACAGATTGGTCCATCTCAAATATTAACACATGAATTCATCTGCTTTGTGGAAACTTAAATTGCCCTTTTGTTCCCACAGATCCAGCAGACAATTCAATCATCAATGGCAAATGTGGCCCAAGTCAGCCCAGGTCCTGAATTTCCAGTTTCCCTGAGAGAACCAGCTGCAGGGTTAGGCTTCAGAGAGATTAATTACAGACAGAGCAGTGTTACCAAACAATCCTGCACAGAGTTTCCAGGAGACATCTGATATTCTGGTAGCATTTAATAGTCTGATTATGACTGCTACTCTATTTCCTGCAATAAAATGTTCTTTCACAGATCACTGTATCACATCATCTCTTTAAATACTCAAAGTTCTTATTCTCAAACTCTTATAAACTTCATTTCTCCTCATCCCCTGCCCATCTTCCTGCCCACAGTGTGCAAACCAGCAGTGCCAGGACAGGACAATTCACTGTATTTCAAAACAAACAACTGTGGGATTTGTTTCCACAATGGAGTTGATAATTTGCACCACAAAAGTAGCAGATCTCCCAAAAATTCTTCTGCAAATCTGACATTAGAAGTGGTTTTTGCAGTGTATTTGACAATCTCTTTGAAGGAAACTGTGGCCTTCTCTTAGTTCTCACATATCAGAAAATTACCAATAAATTATTGTCTCTAATAAGCCCCTCCATGGGATATGTGAAATGCATATTTTGGCAGAATTATGCCTAATAACTCAAAACCAACGCAGCAGTACCGATTTGCAATGCCATCATTATTCAGGTGAGCTATGGGCACCTCTCAAAGCTCTGCAGCAGCATTTAGAGTCTCTCCATTGCACAAAACCCAGTTAAGCATTTCTGTGAATTGAGGCCATGACCCTGCAAGAAGCTGAGGAGCAGAACTGCTACTGAAGGATTTTTCTGGTGGATCCCCCCCTTTCTTTATAAATAGATATGCAAGAAGATTTATGAACAAGACGTGGTCCTTACTAAGCCTAGAAAGTTCATTTTATCATTTCATTTTCTGCTCGAACAAGGATGCTCCAGGGCAACATCACAGCTGGCCAAAAGGCAACCATTTATGTGAATAAACACAGGTAAAAATTGCCTCTTTACAGTTCTTTCTGGTTTTATTGAAGAACCATTTTCATTGATTAACACTTTTCTCTGAAGTGCAGTTAACCACCCCTTATGAAGCCAAACTTTGCTATCCCCAAAATAATAATACTGCATGAGAGTGCTTGTGTGCCTCTTTAGGTGTTTACAGAATAACAGATGACTGGTGACTTCAGAAAAAACAAAAAACAAACACAAAAAAAAAAAAAAAAAAAAAAACCAAAAAACCCCAAAAACAAACAAAAAAAAGATAAAAAAACCCCACCAGGAATACTTCTTTGAAGTAATAGATACATTCTATGTATGATCACAAAAAGATTTTTAGAATGCACACAATGAATTTTGCAGTTTGGGAAGTCCTGACTCTGTGAATGGTAATTAGTTTATGTATAAATCATATTCAGAAATATTTATGATGAAACTTCCACTCAAAATAAAATAGACAAATGTCTTTAACCTAATGAAATTGCATAGTAAATTATTTCCAAGAACATTCCAATGTCAAGGTAACTCACTTAATTATCCATTATCATCGAGATGTAGACATAATGTTAATTAAAATGAAGGGGCAAACCCATTTCCATGTTTTATGAAGATCCATTGGGCTCCTGCAGAGCCATTAGCTGGGCTGGCAGGGTGAGCTGGAGGACGAGCCCTGCCCTGCCGGGGGAGCACTGAGAGCTGAACCCAGGGTCCTGAGCCAGGGGGTTCAGTGCCTGTGCCAGCCCACCCTGCAGCTCAGGCCAGGGCTGGATTATCCCCA
>WBNP01001305.1:135673-148490 GCA_013401095.1 Passerina amoena
AACACCCAGCCCAGCTTATCACCCAACAGACCCCTGAGCTCAGCCTAGAACCACACAGCCCAGCTTGGCACACCACAGAGCCCTCAGCTCAGCCTAGAGACACAGAACTCAGTTTAGCACCACACACAGCCCTCAGCCTAGAACCACACAGCCCAGTTTAACAGCAGAATCCTCAGCTCAGCCTAGAATCACACAGTCCAGTTTCCTAGAACCACACAGCCCAGTTTAACAGCAGAACCCTCAGCTCAGCCTAGAGACACACAGCTCAGTTTAGCACCACACAGCTCAGGTCTAGAACCACACAGCTCAGTTTAACAGCGCACAGAGACCTCAGCTCAGCTCTAGAACCACACAGCCCAGTTTAACACCAGAACCCTCAGCTCAGCCTAGAGACACATGGCCCAGTTTAATACCACACAGAGCCCTCAGCTCAGCCTAGAACCACTGAAGTCAGTTTAGCACCCCACAGAGCCCTCAGACAAGTCTAGAGCCGCACAGAGCCCTCAGCTCAGCCTAGAACCCCACACAGCCCAGCTTAGCACCACACACAGCCTTCAGCTCAGCCTAGAGGCACAGAACTCAGTTTAGCACCACACACAGCCCTCAGGCAAGTCTAGAGCCACTCAGAGCCCTCAGCTCAGCCTAGAACCACACACACCCCTTGGCTCAGCCTAGAGCCACACAGCCCAGTTTAACACCAGATCCCTCAGCTCAACCTAAAGCCACACAGCCCAGTTTAACATCAGAATCCTCAGCTCAGCCTAGAATCACACAGTCCAGTTTCCTAGAATCACACAGCCCAGTTTCCTAGAAGCACACAGCCCAGTTTCCTAGAATCACACAGCCCAGTTTCCTAGAAGCACACAGCCCAGTTTCCTAGAAGCACACAGCTCAGTTAAACACCACACAGCTCAGCAGCAAAGGCAATATCTGTGCATTACCAACAGCTTTTTGGTGACAAACCCAAAAGTGCTGAGAAGAACAAGAACCCTGTCCCAGCCAAACCCACCACCACTGGACAGCCCAATAGCAGGACGTGCCAGAGTGAAACCTGTGGTGCTTTAAGAACCACTTTTAAACAAAGCTGGAAAGGATTTTGGATATGTTTTATGGTGAGGATGTCAATTCCTCCATTATTACAGCCCACACATTCTGGGAGAAAGTTTACAAGTGTGGTAGAGATGGGGCAAACAGAGAGGATATTTCTTATTTTTTATTCATCTGCACTAGGATGTGATTATGTTTTTTTACTACTGTCACCTAGCTTAATAGTAAAAGAAAAAGTTAATAAAAGAAATAGTTAAAGCAAAATCAAGAACAGGTGTGTAGAACTTTATGGATGCATACCTTTAATTTTTTGTTAAAATCTACATTCTTCTCACTCAGCTGCTGGGAATCTGTCTAACAACCTACCTTAAGGCAGACCTTTCACACCAGCAATGCTCATTTGTTCCCAAACACTATGAGTACATAACAAAATGATAAACAAAGAAACCTTGAGTAGAAGATAATTATTCTTGCCGCTCCTGTGCAACAGTAAAAGATTTCAAATGGTGAAAATAAAAATCTGTGTCTAAATAGGATGTTACAAATAAGAGTTGTCCCAATACCCTTGTAATCACTGCAATGAAGATGTCACCAGCAAATTTACTACAAGGAGTAACAAAGGGACTGATCACACATTGCATGAAGGGAAGAGCATCAACTGGCTTTTTTTTTTTAGAGTTTTTACCTGATTCTCAATTTCTCTCAACTTCGAGAGGTGTATCCTGCATGTGCCTGCATTGGGCACCTTTTAAATCCTATGCAATGCTGAACTGAGCTTCACAAAGGAAAAGGGCCAAGCCACCAAGCTGCCACTTCCCATAGAAAAGAGAACCAGAGATTTGCAGAAGGAATCCTTCTATTCTGTTAATCGTATGAAAATCTTGGCAAGAATCCCCAAGGAACAAAGAATCCTGCTCTGTATGAACAGGTAAACGTCAATTTAGCTGGGCCAATTTCCCCAAACAGCTTCTACAAACTCAGGGACATTTATACAGCACTGAAGTTAAGGAAAACTCCCCACAGTCTTCAGGAAGTTAAATCCATAACTGACAGTGACTGCTAAACCCCCAGGAAACTCTGGCACTGACACAGCAAAGCAGTTATTAGTTTTGCCTAGATCCCTTCATTCCACATGTCTGTATTTTACTGCCTCAGGCTTAGGCATTCCTTTTGTCCACCAGTGAGAGCACAGAGCTCTGAGCTGGAGCCTCTCCTGGCTGGACACTCCATTCCAAACCAGGACATGCCTGGCCAGGCTTCACCTCCCAAGCCCACAAAAATCCAGGTTTCATCTGGGGAAGCATTTCCAGGTAGAGCACTGAGCTAACCCTGCTACTCTGACCCCAAAAGGGAAATTCTCTCTGCCCAGACTGTGGTTTCCATGAAGTGATCCATTTGGTGGAGTTTCTATAATTTCTCTGCTGCTCACAGAGCTTGAGAGTTCTTCAGATGTGTGCCCTAAGATCTGCATTTATAGAACACCAGCTGGTGCTTCACACTGATCAAGTTCTGCTGTTACCAACATACTACAGGGCCTTGTTTCCCTAAATATAGGAGTGGTAAAATTATCCACAGTGTTATTCATCTATTACACTGAACTAAATAGTGCTTCCACTGATTTGTGATTTTTGTTATTGTTTTCTTGAAATGTCACAGTATCACATTTTTCCATTTGAAGAGGGAGTGTGATGACAGCTATACATAGATCCTCTTGGACTGCTGCTTTCAGCAGTGTCTGAAATATAAATTCCTAACCAGCAGAAATAGAAATTCCTAAGTGGCACTTTCAGAACCAAAATTTTTGGAGGGAACATGACCAAAGCACGTGGCCAAAATGAAAGCAGTGGGCAGTTCTGTCCCAAACTGGAATGGCCTCTTGGTCACGACTCAGAGACACCAAACAGCCAAAACACTGAGAGAAATTACAACCCTTTACTGCAAGGACACAAAGATCATGAAGCATCTCGAGTCCAGAACTCTTGGTTCTGCACATTTGCTCAGAAAAGAATTGAGAAAAAAATACTGTGCACAACAGTATCTCCTAAATTCCTAATAATACCACTCAGGCACAGAGTGGGACTGCTGCAAGCAGGAGGAAAACGAAATGTGAAAAATGTGTATTTTATTATTTGCTTTTTGCAAATATTAAAATGAATATTATATGTGTTATGTTAGAAAGTTATGCTGTATTAATTCTCTTAAGTAGTGTGTTAAATATAGTTTTAGGTTATAACATAATGTTAAAATAGAAACGATGCTATGTAGGATACTTCTTTTAAAGAAAGGACTCGCACTGAGATAGCAGCCACAGGACACCTGAATCTTTCAGAGAAAGAGAATTTATTGGTCCCTTATTGAGTTCTTCCTGCCTTGCTCAGCCCTGAAGGTGCTGTCAGGATTCAGAGGAAGAAGTTGGCACTGCCCAGACAGAATTCTGTGTTTGAATGGAATTTATGCATCATGGATGAGGTGTATGAATATGCAACAGGCTGTTGCTTGTAAGGGTTAATCCTTTGTTAATGTGGGTCCTTTTTCGGGCTTGTGCTGCCCAGAAAATGTACCCGGCCATCCATAACTCTTTGTTTTTATTGTCTCATATTGTCCTAAATCCTTTTATTACTCTAATTGTATTACTATTTTTATAACCATTTTATTACTATTAAATGTTTAAAATTCTAAAAACAAGTGATTGGTGTTTTTCACACGAAACAACTTGTGCTGGTATGGCCATAATAGATCCATCAGCCTGGTGATGGGTGATTCAGGTGTACCAGATCCAAAAACAGAAGAAATAGATGAATACAGACACTTCTGACTGTACAAGGCAAAGCTAAAATAAAAATAGCAGAGCAGAAAATGAGTAAGTGGTTCATTGTTGGAAGGGAATACCAGCACTGCCATCTCTGCAAGTCCTGACAGGCTCCTAAAGCACCTGAGCACAGCAAGCCAAGGGCTAATTCCACAAGGAGGCTGCAGGGATGGATGTAAAGTTACCACAGACATGCAAACACAGAGGGAAAAACAGGAAATAGTCCTGTGGGGATAATCTACCAAAAGGAAAGTCCTGAGAGCAGACAGGGCTGCAGCTGCCCAAAAATCATCTCTGGACTCTGAGGAGAGGCAGAGGACAAAGGAATCACACCATGGTGTGGGGGAGCACAGTCCCCATTTCCATTTAACAGGGGTTGCAACATAAAGATTTCATAAAGACTAACATAAAGATTTCATACAGATTAATATAAAGATTTCATACAGATTAACATAAAGTTTTCCATTTAACAGGGGCTGCAGCACCACCACAAGACATGACTTCCCCTTACAGCAAAGCCCCTTCCTATCTGTGACTGGATTAAACATCCTTAGAGTAAAAGATTTCAACTCAGGCAGCTCAAGGTGTGGTTTGTGTTCTGCAGGGGATCCAGGCACCAAGACCCTTGTCAGCCTGCCTGCACTGACATGAAATCTGGCTCAGCTCATTACAACAAGTCAGATAATCTTCTCTTATGGGCAAGAGACTCTAAATTATTTCCTTTACTAATTTTTCAAATAGCACTCTGGGTTTGAAAGCAGCTAAGCTCAGATTCCAACAGACAGGTTTCCATGTTTTTATTCTGCTCCCTTTTGACTAATGATCAAACCTTACAATTCACCTGTGAGGAATGTCAGCTCTTCATAACACAGTGCCATTATCACAGTGCACAAAACACCCAGGATTATCTGAGATGGTAAATCAATGACTTTAGCTCAATTGGTGATTTAATTACAGCTAAGAAATAATTCATGAAGTTACTCACAGGTGAATAATATTATTCCCATTTTATTCTTTAGAAATCTTTTAGGTGAATTCAGTCTGAGGTACTAAAACCCACACCACTACGAAAGTGCAATGATTTGTGTTTAGATTTTTTTCCAACATTGATTTAAAAAGGTCAATTTCTGTGTTCTCTTTAGGCAAGGAAGGGATTTTTGAGTTCTACAACAAGATAAAGCTAGACTGTAACAGCACTCCTGTGTTTTCTGGCATTCTACAGATGGGACTAACACACACCTGTGTTAACATCAGGAAAACACCTTTTCCTGCAATTAACCTTTACTGTGAGAACAGCCTGAGTGGATATTGAAGGAGAAACATGGAAGGGATCCACACCATTACATGTAAAAAATGCAAAGTTATATTCAACTGTGACCTGTGGGGTGCCTCTGTCAGAAGGGGTGTGTGTAGATACAGATGTAGATTAGATAGATAGAAATTAGATATAGATTAGATACAGATTAGATACATATAATTAGATAATTTGATATAATTAATTAGATATAATTATAATTAGATATTATAGATACAGATATAGATTAGGTATAGATATAAATATAAATATAGAGATCTATATATAGAAAGATCTATATAGATTAGATATAGATATAGATGATATAGATTAGATACAGATATAGATAGATATAGGTTGATTAGATATAGATAGATATAGGTATAGATAGATTTAGAATTTTTGCATGAAGAAGGTCACTTGACCTATATTTTCAGAAGGTTAGGAGCCACACTCCTCAGAGTTAACAATGAAATTCATTACAGCTCCATGATTTCTAATCAGCAGTCCGTACCACATCACCCCCTCAATGTGCCTCAGAAATAACTGGAAGGTTTTGTGCCTCATTTTGTTGGGTTTTCATCTTGGAAAAAACCCAAACATTAAAAAGTTAATAATTACAGAAAGTTCACACTTTATACTAGTTAAAATCATGATAATTTGGTGTATAAAATGAGTGATGTCAATGACAGCCACCTCAGTCCTGCCATGTGAAATTGTTTAGTGTTAGACATTTTAAAAAGCCAACCTTCAATGCAGACAATATAAAGTAAGTAAAATATGCAGCCATAGACTTCAGCTCATGAAAAAATATTTGGTCTGCACTCTTGAACACACCTCACCTAGGAAACACTGAAGTTTGTCAAACAATTCAGATATTTACAGCAGTTTAATCACATGTATGAAAATGAGCAGGATTGCAAGAGGCTGCTTGCATGTTTAACTGCCACAAAGCCCAAAAAGCCTGGAATAATTCACTTTAAAGTGTGGCTGTTTAAAATCTCTCTCTTTCTTCCATAAATAACTGGTTGGAATTCAAGGCTTAGCTCTCCATGACCCCTAACAGCTCCAAAGGCCAGCTGCAGATGGTGCCCCTTGACTGGCTTACACATGAGAGACTCTGAGGTCAACTTGTATAAACTGCTGGCACATTTAGACCCCCCTGGGACTCCAATTTGTTGTGTGCCAGTTCATCTTAATGATTTAAATTAGTGCAAAGTTCCCCCCTTGAGTAGCAAGGCCCCCGCTCTCAGGTCCATCTGTACAGTCAGGGCTGTGCTGCTGCCAGCTTGAGAGAGCTGTGCAAACTCATCTACCTGAAATTCACTCAATTCTTCACTGAGCTTCAGCCACCTTTTCTGCTTTTTAAACCTGCAAGCTTGCTATTAAAGGTACTAGGTTTAAAAAAGAATAGCAACTCTTCGAATTTTAATGGAGGGCAAAAAAAAAATGGCTAAAATTGTTATTTTATATATGTGCCTTTTCATTCCTGGTTACTCTTTAGCTAACAATGATCATGAGAAGACTAAAACAACAATCATCTTCTAGTCTGGCAATCAGGAATGGTTTTGATTCATTGCACATTTACCTCTGGCATTGATTTTCTATTCCCTAGTGAGCAAATATCTGGCAACTCCTAAATTTAAGCAAGGCAACAAATAGAACAATGAAGATTTCCATTTAACAATGCAATAGATTCCTCTGATTTGTCAGGAAATAAACTTCCTTTTTCAGAGAAAACAAAACTCATATTCACACAGCTTTTCAACACTATCCCCATCTTTACATCCAAACCCTGCTGTGAGCTGAGCCTTTAGAAAAGCCCCCAAACACTGCCCAGACAAAATAAATTCTGTGGGTACCCCCTAAAATAACTCCAGGGTATGATTGCATTCCATAGGTGCCAGCACAACAAACCAGCCCAGCCCAGGCATCAATCAGGGCCACACTCTGCACTTCTTTTCTCAAAACAGGATTTTCAGGGCTTCAAAAATGCAAATACAAAATCAAAAATGCAGAAGGAACAGGGGGGTTAGCACACAGGAAAGCAAAGAGTGAAGTGGAATGATGATCAAGATTCTGAAAGCAAAGACTCATTCTACAGATGTCCTCTTCTTGAGGAGCAGCTTTAATCCCATGGCAGGGTCCTGTCCCTGTCCACTGTGTTGGCAAGAAACAAAGCATTCAGGAGCAGCTGATTTCCAGCACTACACTTCCCTGGATTCTCTGGGTTCCTTTTTGTATTTCCAAATGGTAACACAATCATGGATGAGCCTATAGAAGAGGGGTGGCCCAACAGCCCTGAGAAACCTGGGGAGAGCAGCAGGTTTGCAAGGAAACCAGGTGAGACAAGCGAGAGAAACCAGAAATATTAAACATTTGTTTCATTCCAAGTAACACAATTTCCTTCAGGAGCAATGTCCTTAATGCTTCCCAAAGTGCCACTGGGATCACTTCCAGTCAGACTGATTTAGGATAATGAAAATCACTGCTGTGCCCCCAATTATTGGACCTGCTGGCGTGGGTGTGGAACTAGAGCTGAGCTGCTTTTCTGTTTGTTTTGGTCAGGGCTGCAGCTTTACACTGAAATAATTACACTACACTGCTACTTCACATAATTCCCCTCCAGGTATAAGCTGGAGAGATAATGTTATTACTTGGGAATAACACTCAGAAGAACTGTACACTCAGGAGGGAAGAGCTGCTTCACTCTGATGAAATAGATAAATTGGCACTTCTCCGGGTGCAATCAGCAGATAGGAGACTGAGTCTGCATCTATTACCATGGCATCAGAATGCTCTGATATCATCCTTGGAGCAGCCCTCTGATGGAACTCTATCTCTAGATTACAGAGAGAAAGCCAAAATCAAACCTCAAAAGGCAAATACTGCGGCAGGATTTAAGAAGCTGGAAGAAGACCTAAGTGGAATTTACATACTTGAATCTCAGGATGCAAAATTAAAAACCCTATTTGAAGGAAAAAAAAAAAAACAAACCCAAACATACTTAGCAATAAAAAAGAACCCAACAGCAACCAGTCAATCAACCCAATAGTGAGGAGCCCCTGTCACAGTCTAAATGTTTGCTGCAGGGTTCTCTGGGCCTGGAGAACAGTTGTGCGTCAGATTTGGGGTTTTTTCCTGGTGCTGAACAGATGGTGCTCAATCCCAAACCTCTGTGTTGAGATCCAGCCTGGGTTTCTATGAGAAAAAAAGCTCTGAGGGATTTTTTGGCTTGCCATGATCCAATCCTGCAACTGTGGCACCTGTTGCCAGTTTGAGCTCCTCAGCAGCCCCCCACTCTACAGTGTGCCAGCCCTTTGACCTGCTTGGTTTCTGAGCACAAGGTCAATTCATCTAGACACAAAGATATAAAAATTAAGTAGAAAAACCCAAGCTTTATAAACTGGTTAAGACAGCTAGAACAAAATGCAGGGAATTAATTTTTTAAAAATACAGGGAACTAATTTATAAAAAAACAGGGAATTAATTTATTGCAGGGAAATGAAAGGTCAGCTTGCTTCACTTTTGGGGGAAAAAAAAAAAGCATTAAAAAAATTTAAAAACCCACATGTAGGACTGATAATAATCAAAAGGACAAAGGAAAACAGAAAGGCAAGAATCACACATTCATGGTGACAGCTCTCACTCTTGTGCTCCATTTGGAATGGGGCACACACACACCACAGTTCTGCTGCCCATCTGCAGGGCAGAGGCTGCAACCACCAGAGCTTTTGGAGAGAGCAGCAAGCCTCTGATGCCTGGATGTTAGTCCTAGTTGGACAAACCAGGGATTTGCAATAAACTCTCTCCAGTGGCAATGCTGACTTCCCTGGGATTTGCAACACACTGCCAGGCCCCTCTCTCCAGCGACTTTGCTGGCTGGGAACCCAGCAATTCCCAAGAAAAGCACACACAGGACTTGAGTTTCTCCTTCAGGCACCAGCTGCCTCCAAGCCCTTCTCTGCAGTGACTCATTTTGCTGCTCCAGCTCAGCCTCTTTGAGGATTTTTGTCTCCATGACCTTGCCCAGGTCACACTCTACTTTCCTGCATAGCAAGAAGGAAAGGCTGACACCATAGTAACCCAAATCTCAGCCTGAAACCATGGTAACAGGATCATCTTGCTCCAGGCACGCTACCAGAGGTGCCCAGCACAATTTCAAAATATTCAAATTGAAATAAACTGCTTTGGAGCAAATCAATTCCCTGACCCTGATTCCTGCAAATTATTCCAGTGGAGAATTTCAAGGAAGGCTGGAGCTCCCATCAGAACCTTTAAGGGAACATGCCTGTGATTTCTCTTGATGCATCAAAGAGTGGGTGGCTAGAAAATTCTTCCTAAAATTCCCTTGAAACAGTGGTACAGAAAGACAGAAGGGTCTCCATCTGTTCACCTGTGGATATTCTTAAAAGCCTTTCTTGTTGGTTTCTCCTTTAATATAGAAAAATGCTTCAGAAAGTACCTCTGGTTGTGCAGTCTAACCAAAATGGAGAAAAAATCGGGGGAAAAAGCCTTTTTGAACTGACCAGCTCCTTTTATTTTCATCAATCTTAGGGTTATTTGCAGCCCTAATAAGTGCAAGATAGCTGCTTTCAGTTTCATTAATCTTAAGCTTATTTGTAGGAATAACAAGTCCAAGATTTTCTGACAGAAATGTGATTTCCATGGGATGTTTGTCCTTTAAGCAACCACAATGTAATTAAGAAGAGAGAAAATTCAGCCCTACTCTCCAAGTTTTCCTGCAGGCTATCCCCAAATTTACAACTTTTATGCTTCCAGTTTGTCTGGCACAAATAAAACAAGGTGGGATCAGAGTTTGGTGTGTCTGACAGAACCCAAATCCACCTTGTGCAGGTTCCCTGAGGGATGTGCACACACCAGGAAAAAAGGAAATGGGATGGGGAGAACAGCACAGGACTGAGGTGATGCCATTTATTCAGATAGAGAGATCATTTATAAGGACTCAAGGAGATGATTAAATACAAAGGAAGGAACTGTTTAACACAGAAAAGAAAATTCTACATATGAGAGATGATTTTTTTTCTACAGTTTCTACAGTGAGAGATGGAAGTTAATGCCAGATTGTTTCTAAGGTATTTTACTGCCTGACTCCCAGTGAATTCTTATGGAACAGGCTGCCTGCAGGTGATGCCTTTTCCTAAAGATATCTGCTACAGGTTTTTAAGCCAAGTTTTCTTCCAGAAAACTATTTAAAAACCCCTCCTAATTTAACTGTCAATATTTTATTATCCACATAAATGTCAAATCCTTTAGCTGACATTACTATTTTATTGGCATGAGTCTACTGACATGCTGTAACACATGTTAATTGTGCATTGCATCATATTTCACTTAATTAATTACGGCCTTTCTTCTTGATGAATGTCCTTGGCTTGTTATATTGCTAGCAAGGGTAAACAGGAGCACACCACTTAACTTTATACCATTAATTTTTAAAAGTATTTCTTCCATTCTTCCTCTTCATCTTTTTTTTTATGCTAAACAGCTCTAATGCACACAGCCATATGCAGAATGTAAATTAAATGCAAAGAATATTCATCTGTGAAAAACCAATTTGTTTGCAGGATGCCCATTATATAGAAGCAGAAAAAGATAGTTTCAAATCAAGTCCACTTTTGGGTCCAGAAGTGTGATTTGCCTGTGCAGTTCCTCAATGGCTAAAAAACCTGAAAAGCAAAACTTAAGCCTGTTATTTGGGGATTTGGGGCAAATGCAGTGGCTCAGAAATAAGCAAATTAAAGAAAAGCTAATTTTATTTTTTTCTAACCCTATTTCCTGTTTGTCTGAAAGCCCATGGAGCAGCCAGCCAGACAGTCAATGATATAAAAAAAAAATCATTAGGCTGAAGCCTACAGTAATATCATCATCTGATTAACAACAGCCACCAAAATATCATCAATTCTATAAGGCAATGCAAGACCTTACTCCCCTCAGAGGTTTCTTCAGTTCTAAGCCAAAAAGAGAAATGAGCAGGTGCCCCTTGAGCTGCACAGTTTGTGCTGACAGGCTGGGCTGAGCCTGGATTGTGCCCTTTGGGAATATTTGTGTACACATACAAATGCTTTCAGTGCCTGGACATCCACACCCCAAAACTGTGAATAAAACCCGCCTTGAGCAGTCCCTAAAATCAATAAAATTCATAAAATACCTTGAGCTGTGCCTCCCCACCTGCAGAGAGCCTCTCTGCCAAGGAGCCCATTGCTATGGAAAGCATAAGGGGGCTCTGCTCAGCCCAGAGATGCTTCCCAGAGATATTTCATCTCCTCAGCATTACACATTTATCCCTATTCTAAGGCCACTGGCAATTCAACTGTTTTTTAGCAGACCTGCCAGCAGTTCTGCAGGCAGCAGCAGGGAATTATTGGGACTGTTTTATTCATCCTGTGCTCCCACTGCAGCCCGCTCTGCCTGCTCCCTGCTGGAGTCCTGGGGAGCTCATCCCATTAACTCCCTGCTCCCAGCTCTGCCTGCCTCTGATGTGCTCAGCAGTGGATGAATACATTGAGCCCCATATTTACACACCTATTAGTGGCTAAAAACCTCCCCTCTCTCCAGCTGGAAGGACATTATACCCATTCCAGCTCTTTTTACACCAAATTTATTTGCAGGTGAACACAAAACAAACGGGATGATTCTCTGGCAAACAAGGTGTTTGCATCAGCAGTGAATAGGAATTGCATTCTGACAGGTTAGCTCTTCTGCTTAAGTTCTGAAGCTGCTATTATGGTTGGGAAAACATTTATGCAAACGGCTCAGAAATTTGCCTTGGTCTGCTGCCCATCCAATATCTTATTTCTCCGATGGAGTCTCATTTCAATGTAATCATATTCCCAGTAAAAATTGAATAGTGCAGGAATGGGAGATTCAACACAAGTTATTCAGTCTAAAATACATGAAAGACTATTAAACCTGGCCATGGGCTTTTTAGGGGGAGGGAAGGGAATGTTTACTTGACTATATTTTAAATATATTTTATGTGAAATTTTGATTTTATAGTAAATGTCCCTGCTGATCCCTTTGCCACTTCCTTCTGTAGTAAACATGATCTGGTGCAAACATAAGGCTTATTTCAAATCCTAAAAGGTAATTAAAGCTGAGAGAGTCCAGGAAAAAAAAAAAAAATCACCGATGGTTCTTCTGTGCCTAAGGGAAGTTTTAATTAAAAGTCACAGGAGAATAATCTGTAAGAAACAAAAATGAGATGGCTGCTGTTAATTTGCCTGGGTCTCAGGCAGATAAACAGGAAATATTCAACAACTAAAGCTGCTGTGGTTTTGTTGTGCACTTTAACACTTGCTGGCAAAGCTCTGCCCTGAGCACTCCTTGGCAAAGCCAAAGCTCTGCTCTCCCGAGGCCGGGCTGCAAATAAATCCCAGCAGGGAAACTGCAGCACCTGTGAGCCTGGAAACTGCAGCACCTGTGAGCCTGGAAGCTGCAGCACCTGTGAGCCTGGAAACTGCAGCACCTGTGAGCCTGGGCCCAGAGCTGGGCATGGGCACAGAGAGGCACTGCTGGATCCCAGAGCACCAATGCCCTGGGACGGGACAGGATCCCAAATCACCAATCCCCAGGGGTGGGACAGGATCCCAAATCACCAATCCCCTGGGGTGGGACAGGATCCAACCCCACCAATCCCCTGGGAC
>WBNP01001305.1:150212-213970 GCA_013401095.1 Passerina amoena
TGCTGAGGCCAGTATAATATCTTTTGTTCTATGCATCTCTTCAACCCCCCACAAGCCATTCAAGATGTAAGGTTTGACTGAGAATGTTTTTGAAGACTAATATTTAAAGTGTTTTTAAGTTACCAACATAAGTATTTTTCCTGTGGAACACTTATAAATACTACAGTTAACCACTGTGGCACTGAAAAACGGAGGGGCTGCATCCATTTACACTTGAAAGGGAGTTGAGGGGGCAGTGTCTGAGCAGTGACTCTGCCCTGGTTTTGTCTCTTGGCCACGGCTCTTGCCTGCCAGCCACAAGGAAAGCTCTGATCTGTTTGGTGCAGAACTGACAGAGCCTTTGGAAAGCACAGAGAATGAGGCAGCTGGGACTGAGCTAAAAGCCTCCCTCCTGTTCTTGCCTGCTGTAATCACTGTCCAGCCCATGGAACTCCAAACTGCATCCTGACACCCAGGGGGAAGAATGGGAGTGATGCCTTGTGAGGGCTGACCTAGAACAGAGGCTGGACAGAGCTAAAGAATAAAGCAGGGATTTACTCTTAAGAGGTCTGTTTATTATTAAGATCTCAAGTAGATCCACCTTGGGCAGCACAACCCAAAATGGTCACAAAATGGATGACAGATCACAGGGGGGTCTCTCACTTTTACAAGCTCTGCTCCATTTGCATCTTGCATTGTCCCATCCCAGCTTTAGCCCCTGCAGTCCCATCCTTGTTTTTCTCTCTCCAGCCCACGGTGTTTGTGCTCTGGGGCTGAGATTTGGATCATTTGTCCTTGGTGCCCAGCTGGAGCAGGAATTGTTTTGTCTCCCTGCTCTGTGCACAGAGCTCACCATCCCTTGATATAGAGCCCAGACCCACACACTAAAGCAGCACAGGATCTGAAAAACAGAAAAGCTAAAACCTGAGGCATCAGTTATATTTCTAGCTGGTTTACTATTTTTTAAATAGTTTTTTTTTAGTTTATTTAGGGAGAGAAGTTTTTTTTGTTAAGGTTATGGAGCTTGCTTTATAAGAGGAAAAATATAGTTGGGGGCTGTGTCAGCTCCCACCCAGCTGTTGGTCAGTGCTCTGTCCCCCCATGGACAGGGGAGGGAGTGGGAAAAACTGCACAGAAAAAACTCCCAGGCTGGAGCAAAGCCAGAGCAATCACCCAGCAGTGACTGTCACAGGCAAAACACGCTCACCTGGCAGGATTTGATTTCATTTTTGCCAATTAACTTCAATTATCTCTACCCCTTCTTATCACCACAGGTTACGCTCAGTCCCCAAGTGCCTCCTTTCCTCTCTCACGCACACATGCCATTATTACAGAGTTGATATTTTTCCTGAAAAGCAAAGAAAAAGACAGATTTCCTCTGTTTCACAGTAATAGCAATTTCTCTGTGTAACTGTGGGGTTTTTTTGTTCACCTACTTGTAGCCTGACAGGAATGGGAGAAGTATCTTCAAGCAAAGCAGTTGGAAAAATAAAGAGACAGATTACTCATTTCTTTATAGACAGCTCATAATGAATACTCAAAGGAGGAGAATCTGACAGAAGTGGTGAACACACTCCTGCAAACTGGAAAGACAGAGGAGAAAGAAGGCTCTGGTCTACTGGAGCTGATACCTTAATTAGGCAATTAGAACTATTAAACATTGCCAAAGCTCCAGGCCTAGTTGAATTACAACTGAGAAATCAGTAGAAAAATGGTGAGGGGGAAAGCAAAGCCCTGGGCAGGATTTGTGATAACTCACAAGGAAGGAAGAAAGGGAGTGTTTGAGAGCTAGAGTAGCAGTTAATAGAATTCTTTTGACTTTAAAAGGCTCCAAGACCATAGAAAGCCCAAGCTTCTTATCCTGCACTCAGCTATGCAGAAGACAGAAATTATTAAACCGGATTTAGGAATGCCTGGCTTAGAAGACCACAAGGAGGCTGAAGGCAGAGAAAGAGGAGCTTTCTGAAAAGGCAGACAACTGGAATCCCTTCCATACGTACCTGGAGACAATCCTGATGCAATGGACAATTTATCTGGCACTCAGAAAAGCATTTGGTAGCACAGACAGAGCAGTTTGATTTGAAAGGAGGGGAACATGTTTGCAAAGGACTGACAGAACAAATTCCAGGAGCTCCAGAGACACCCAGCAAGGAGCAGCGAGCTGTGAGAGCAGGGGGGACCTGCAGCTCCTGCGAGCTCAAACCTCAGATTGGAGCCCTGACCTTGGCACGTTGTGCTCAAAATTGTTCCACCTGCTGATGGCACACCATTCCTGAGGCAACAGGAGCAGGGGAGAAGGAGCAAACAATTTCAGAGGGAGCTGGATAATTGTGGTTTAGATATCCACGGCACTCGGGCCATGAGCAGGCGCCTCAAGGAATTCCACGGCACTGGAAAGTGACCACAAAGAAAACAGCAAGTGGGAAAAACTGGGAAAAACAACTGGGAAAAACTGGAATGTGCTGTGCCTGACACAAAGCATCCTCTTCCAACTCACTTCCGAGAAAAATTAAACAAATTGTAGGGTATTTATAGTGAAAAGGATATAGAAGAGGAAATTATTCTAGAAATGCACAATGGGATGTCTTTTAAGAGGGTGATAACCAAGAAAGTTACTGATTGATTTCACTGTTTCAATATTGGTTGATAAATCCCTAAAAATAAAATACAACGTAGATTAAACGCTCAAGAATGTTGTATTTTTCAGACATCAAAGATCTGTGAATTCTGTTTAGAAGAGAGAAAATCTCGGGATTCAAAATTGTGTAACCACTTACTACTTTAGCTTCTGCACCCTGGATGAATATCAAAACTATTAAATTCCATGCCACTGAATTCTTATTTTCTTAAAAAGTCTCATTTGGGGGTTAATTCTACGCTTAGCTATAATTTTATGAAAGAATTTTAATTTTGTCCATGTTATACAGGGATGAGATGAGAGAGAAATGAGAGAAAATAGTAGATTGAAATCTTTGGCACCATAACTTAGAGGAAATTACAGAGTTTTAGGGTAGGTAATTTCTTAGGCTTACTGAAGAGAAAGCAAAAATTGATGTAAAAAACCTGTGACTAATATAAGAACAAAATAGCAGCTTTTGTATTGGAGTATAATAAATAGAATACCCATCTTTCAAATAGATCTAGCCTGAGAATAAATTAGGAATAGTGAATTAAAATGATGCTGAGCGTGGCTCAAGAACTAAGAAGGTTGGGTTTGGGGATTAAAAAGAAATTGAAGTATATAAACTAATCTATTTCTCTGAGAGAAAAGGCGTGTTTTGATGACTCTGTCATTTTGGTTTTTTCCTATGAAGATATTACAGCACATTCCTAATTTTTGTGTAGCAAGAGAAAAGGATTTTCTGCCCAAGCACCCCAGGAAACAGCCAGTGAGCTGATCTGAGCAGCCTCTGAGCAGCAATTGAGGAATTCCCTGCTTCTAGGAAAAGGCTCTAGTCAAAAACATTTTAGGGGATATTTTCAATTTGTATCTGTATGTGACTCTGCTGATTTAACTGTTATTTATATCCTTACCTTCACTTGTAAAGCTTAAAGTGATAATTTTGGCAAAGCTGTTGCCTAATGACTTTCAAATAGACTTAAAACCATATTTTGATATTAACTGCATTGCCAAAGTCAACTATATATGAGCTAAGTGAAATTAACCTTCAAGTAGTTGAATAACAGTAAACCACAAGGGTATGGAAGAGATGAGATAAACTGTAGTTTAATTATGTGACAATAATTCACCTCATTAATCTCTTAGGAAACAATAACCACAACAGTTAAATACTGTGATTAACAAACCCTATTTCAAACCTAATTTTAATTTTATAGGACTTTGCACTATTATCCAGTGCAATCATAGAAAAGATAAATGAAAAAAAGTAAACATTAAATTCTCTGGAGAAGACATCCAAAATGGAATGTCTTTTGTGACAGGAAAGGAATAAGACCCAGGAAATGAATAAGATTTGGACCTATTTCTGTCCCAATAAGTGGAGAAACATTGGCTCCAATCCCTGTGCAAATAACCCCAGGATCTCTCAATGCACACTTCTGCTGGGTCCAAGCACTCCTGGACATTCCAGGTTCTCTCCACTACCAACATCCCCAATTCAAACAGCACTCCCTGGGAGGACTGCTGCAGATTTGGCCAGCACACTGGAGCTTAACAAAGATTATTTCATGTGAATTTAGAGGGTTTTTTCCCCTTTTGTTATGCTATACAACAGTTTCCTAAACTGCAGGCAGAAATAAACCTGTCTCTGTTGGTGCCTTGGAGTGGCTGCCTAGAACAGAGGCTAGACAAAATTAAGAGAATAAAAGTGGATATTTATTAAAGGTAAGTTATTTATTAAAAGTGAGTATTTCTTGAACAGATACACCTTGGGCAGTCAAAGCCTCCCAGAGGCTGCACCCAGGAAGGATGATGGTCACAAGTTTTGCACACAATTATAAGTTTGGTCCATTGACACATCAGGGGTTAATCCTCCAGTTACAGCTTCAGGTAATGAAGTCATTTACTCCAAGTTTGCCCCCCCCAATTCCCTGTTGTTTGCATTTTTCAGGGCCTGAGACAATGAGATGTCCTGGAGTCTCAGGCCTAGAGGGGAACTGACAGGCTATGGAGTTTTAGAGTCATACACTAAAGCAGTACAGAATCTGTAAAATACAAAAGCTAAATCCTAAGGCATCACTGTCACTGCCCTTGCCAAAAGCTTGAAACCCCCCAAGCCTTCTTTAGCCCTTCCCGGAGTCAGGAATGGTGTGGGAGAGGAGCACAGGGATCTTCAAGGATCAGGAGACCCCAGGGTGGGCAGAGACCATTCCCCCCCAGCTCTGCAGTGCCACTGCCTGGGGCAGGCTGGGGAGCTGAGGGCTGTGTCAGGAGTCCCACACAAGCAAAATGCAGGGAAAAAATCTATTTACAGCATGAGCTCCTAAGGGTTGCTGCCTTGCACAGGGCTTGGTCAGCAATCACAAATGTAACAGTGATGGTGATGCCTCAGGTTTGAGCTTTTATATTTTTCAGATTCTGTGCTGCTTTAGTGTGTGGGTCTGGGCTTCACATGAGGGGATGGTGAGCTCTGTGCACAGAGCAGGGAGACAAAACAATTCCTGCTCCAGCTGGGCACCAAGGACAAATGATCCAAATCTCAGCCCAGAGCACAAACACCGTGGGCTGGAGAGAGAAAAACAAGGATGGGACTGCAGGGGCTAAAGCTGGGATGGGACAATGAACTGCAAGATGCAAATGGAGCAGAACTGATCAAAGGGAGACCCCATGACTGGTTGTGCATTTTGGGGCCATTTTGGTTCATCTTGGGTGCAGCCCTGGCTGGGCTCTGGTGCTGCCCAAGGTGGATCCATGGAGGAGATCCTTTGAATAAATCCCTGCTTTATTCTGTAGCTCTGTCCAGCCTCTGCTCTAGCTCAGCCTTCCCAGGGCATCAATGCCAAAGGACATGGGGGCAAAGGGAGCCCCTCAAAGCGGGCAGGTGAGCCTGGCACCTGCAGCACTGCCATCAGGTGTGTCAACATCACAGAGGAGAGTTCTGCTCCAAGGTACAGGAAAAAAGCCTCAGCTCCACCCACAAACACTCAACTGCCTGCATCCTGGCAGTTATCTTGCAAACAGACCCTGGATCTTGGGTCTGTTTGCAAGATAAGAAGTCTGAGTTTTTGATTTGATGAGCTCACAGTCTAAGTTCATATCAACTGCAGGTATTTTCCATGTAGATTAAACCAGATATCCCTTAGTTTACAGCTGTAAATCAAAACCTCACTTTTAAATGTTTCTTTGTTGATTATATTCCTCATTCAAATACAATGCAAACAAGAGGGAAATTGTCTTGATTACTTTGATTTTTAACAGGTGTCACGTTTACTCCACAAAACTTCTGGAAAACTACACTCACATTACTTAGCTTCTGCTTGCTGACCTTTTTTTTCCTTTATAGCTCTCCAAGGAGAAAAGGAGATATGTTTATAAAATCAGTGAGCAATAAACAAGAAGTTCATGTTCTCATAGAACGAAAAAATAACATCATCGAGAAAGTCATGTTCAAAAATATAAGTGTCTCAGAGAGAATAAAACTCATTCATTTATAACATTTTTCCATTAAAACAATGTAATAACTACTGAAGTTCAAATGATGTATGAGTATCTCCTTGAAGAAGATCCCCTGTACATCTGATAAACCATAAATACTGTAGAATATACCTCAGGCAGAACAAGCACAGCTTGGTGTGATCCTGAAAAATATCCAGTGTGTGTGAGGATGAGTTATGAAGGTGAACAAATTTAATATATCTGCTTGCCTCGTGGACACCCACAATTTGCAATTTAATCATCCAAAAGTTACGGTGTGTTCATAATTGTATTAGATTTTGAAATAAGGCAGTGCTGGTTATGTTAAGCCTAAAAAATAGCCCACCTTTCCAGGTTTATGATAATTTATAAAGGAAATAGTTACAAACAAGGTGAATGGAAGCATTAGAGCCGCACTGAACAAAAGGACAGTATATTGCAGACAGATTCTTGAATCTACATCACATTTTTATCATTGTCATCTTTTATATCTCCAGATTTATAGACAGAGAAAAACCCCAGTGCTGTTATTCTGTGAGGGTGACAGGATTTAAATTTATTTTTCTGCAAGCTAATTTTAAGAATATCAAGACTTTCAGAGTGGAAAAAAACATTGATCAGTCTTGAACCTCTATTTAACAAGTATAGGCACAGGCTTTATGCCTACAGACCCAGATCCTGGCGAAATTGGATAATATCAGAACCATTAGTTATATAAAATAGTTTAAAAATGACTGAATTAGATCTAGATAGAGAAAGCTAACTTTGTATTTTAGTGGCTTAGACACCTGAATAAAGCAAGATGATCTGCTAGCTTATTGTTCAGTAAATAATTTCATTGTTTAGAAGAAAAATGAAGCATTTGCTTCTAGAAAGATAGGGAGAGATTATATCATAATAATGCAGCCAGGTGCACAATTTTAGAAATAAAAGACCTTGGTTCAAATCTGTACTTTGAACTAAGCAGAGATTTAAACATGATCCTCCCATTTTATATATAAAATAAAAGGAACAGCAGCAGCAGCAGCCTCTTTCAGGATCTGGACCTTCACTCTCTGCTTTAACCAGGGGAGGGAAAAAAGTGCCACTAAATAGAGTTCCTCACTCAAATCAAAATGTCAGCTTTCACACCAAAGCTAAAATTTTAGCTTTAGTGGGCTAAAGCTGGGCTGAAGAATGAGGTGTCACCATGATATTTTCTCAAAAATCCCTCTGCCAGGATTTCTTCTCCTGGGAAGATGAGAAGCCTCAGCTTCTCCATGGTTTGCTGCTCTGGAATGTGGTCTGGAGATTGTTTATCCAAACATGTGAATTATTTTTAATTAATGACCAATCACCATCAGTTGTGTCAGACTCTGAGGAGTCAGTCATGAGCTTTCATTATCATTCTTTTCAAGCCTTCTGATGTAGCCTTTCTCTTTCTTTAGCATAGTTTTAATATATAATTTCTTTTAATATAATATCATAAAATAATAAATCAGCCTTCTGAGCACATGAAGTCAGATTCTTGTCTCTCACCTCGTCCTGGGGACCTTACAAACAGCACAATGAGGAAAGCTGCTTTATTTGGGGTAGATTTGAAGCAGCCCCTTTTCCATGAGGGGTGATCTCCTCGCAGGGCTCAGGACTGAGCAGGCAGCTCCAGAGGGGATGGAGGCTCTGCCTCACAAGGAGCCACATTTCGAAGACAAAGAGCAGGTACAAGTTGCACCAGGAGAGATTTCACCTTTATAGATAAATTTTTTTCCACAGTGGAAAACAAGGGAGCTCTGAGACAACCTCCCCATGGATGTGGCAGAATCCCCTTCACTAAGGGCTTTTTGAAACATGACTGGACAAGGTGATAAAAAGGCTCCTTTTCTCCATAACAAGTTGGACCACATGATCTTTTAAGGTCCCTTCCAACCTGGCTTTTTCCATGATTTTTCCCTCAGCAGCTGGGCAATAGTGAAGGCAACATTCTTTCAGATGCTGCAATAAAAATAATTTTAAAAGGGTAACTCTGAAGGCTTTTTGCTCTATTATCAGTGAAAGCTTTAAAAAAAACCCACCCACCACTATGACATAAAACCTTCTAATTCCTCCCCAAAAGAGAATCACATAACAAGATCTCTAATGAAAAGGAAAAGATTAATTGGAGAGCTGCCTTGAGAGACCAAATGTTCCAGACCTGACAGTTTTATAATGTAAGTAATTAGGGCAACATTCTGAGTTGTGTTATCAGAGCCAGCAGCATGATCAGCAATTGTTTGCATTTCAGGGTCTATTCAGGAGTCCAGCACACAGAAAGGAGAGCACCAAAAGCAGATGAGACAGATGATGGAGCAGAGCTGACTCCTGTTCTCCCCCTGTCACTGCCTTCCATGCATTTATCTTCATGAAAAGAAATGTAATCTTCAATAAAAAGAAGAAGTAACTGAGGAGTTACCCCAGAACAGGCTCCTGCAGGTGTCAGCTCCTGGTGCAAAGTGAAATTAGAGATGAGCACAGCAGCAAAGGCTGGGGAGTGACCCCAAACTCTTCTCACTCCCACAAATGAGCCTGAGCCCGCTCCTGCTGCCCTCCTGGAGTGATCTGGGTTCCAGGAGAATGAGTGTGGGTCCCTCACACTCACACTAAACCCAAACCCCCAAACTGGGAAAGGAGCCCTTGAAGTGATAATGCTAAAGCCAAAGGCCCTTTGCTGAATTAAACTGTGATAAAAGGGAAAAAAACAGGCTTGAAAAGTAACAGCCAAGAAACATGAAGATTTGTGACAAAGGGCAGAGAGAGGAGGGTGAGAGATGATGTGTGGGGTATTTGACTCAGTATCTGCCAAAAGTGACCCCAGCAGCATTATTATTGGTGCCTTAATGAAGGGATGGGACTGTGGGGCTAAAAATGATTTATTGCTCAGATAAACTTCAGCCTCAAAGGCCATGAGATTTTAGAGGAGCAAGAAGTCAGCCACAGCTCAAGGTAGTCACAAGTTTCTTCATTACAAGGCAATACAGAACTTTCAAATCCAATAGAAACTTGCCACAAAGTTTTGTTGGTTTTTTTTTTTCCTAACCTATCTCCTTTGCTTAATTCTGCTGCACTGCAGATACTTTTGTCCAATGGGCTGCTATCTCACGTACACACAAATGGTTCTGTTATAACTTCTAAACTCCAAGCTCACTCTATACAATTACATTACTACACTATAAACCCTTCACCACCTTACCCAGACAGTTTCTCCCTCACTTAAGGCATATTCTTTCTTACAACTTTAAAAACATAAGTTTATCATTTTTCTGCTTAATGTCTGTGCATTTTATTTTCAGACCAATCCAAGCTTCTCCCAAGGCTGCAAATCAAACCCTTCAAGTGTGTCAGGGAAAAGAGAAACTTGCAGGGATTAGTTACAGAAGGGTTTAGAGGTTCTGTAGTTCCATCATCACATCTCACAAATGTCAACTGTTGGGGCTTCTCTGCAGAATGGCTGGGTCTGTCTGAGTCCCTAATTTCCTGATTGCCTGCTAATTACATGTCGTTAAATAAATCAGAAAACTGCTTTGGTCATGATTTGATGTAAAGAATACATTTTTAAGTTTTCATCTATTACAGGTGTTTATTCTTCAAAGTATCTGCTTGTTTAGATTTCTTTTCTTCTTATTTCTGTACCTGTTTGAGACTCTAACTGGTACCATATGTTCAAAGAAATTAACTTAAACTGAGATGAGTTTTTTGTCATCAGTTGTATTTTTGGCTTTGTCAAATGCAAACTTGGCAAACGTCATGGAAAGGATCACAGATATAGTAAAACATGGGATGCTCATCAAAACCAAAATTATAAATAATACACATCTTCCATCACATAAAATAAATATCATTTATTTGATCACTTATGGCAACTCATGAGAAGTTTCTGCACTCTAATCTAGTGTGGTGTAGAGGTTGATCTACTGAAACCATAGAAGAAAACATCCAAGTGATTTTTTTAATATCAGCTGCACAATTTTTTTTTTAAATCAAAATACTGTAAAGTGAATTTTGTTTTCAGGGAATCAGGTCCTAAACAGCTGCTCCAATCCTTGCCTTACAGATGGAAAAAACACCGAGGTAATAAACATCACAACAAAAATAAAGCCTTGTTTTACAGTTGAACTAAAGGCTCCAAATATCTGAAACAAAGTAAATAACATAGCAAAGATTCATCTCAAAGGAGAGCTACTGTAACCACAGAATAATTACAAGCAGCAATGTTTATTAGTATGCAAAGAAGGCAGATCTGTTGTGCTTCCAGAGCAGCACAAAGGATAAAAAGTCAAGGAAGCAGCGCCCATTATAATATATCACACACAAAAATTCTCTGTTTGTTTCAGAGAACATCTTTACTCTGGAGGCACAGAGTGCAGAGCTTCTTGCCAAGAATAAAAAGTCTTTAATTTCTATTTCCAGTGACGCATTGTGCCTTCCGAGCTCGTTCAATTGAAAAAGTACAAAGGTTTCAGTTTACAGAACTTTTGTCAAGATGATTACAGAAGTTGTCATGGAACAATTTCCAAAACAAACTGTGTTATTCTCCTTTATGGCCCCCTTGACATTTTTAGTTCTTTAGAGGTGGTGTAAGTGGTATAAGTTTCTATTTTCACAAGAGTGGCAGTGTTTTCTCTGATAAACAGCAAAAGTTTAAAAAAAGTCATGGGCATCTGTGAGTGTATTGAAAGACAACATTTTTAAGCACTTTGTGTTTGTGTAAATGAATATGTGTACAGAAGGTAGAATTGAAGCAACAGAATGAAGCAAAGATTTTTCAGGTGTTTTCAGGACGCTGCTCCTCACATAAGGAATTACTGACAAATTCACTTTTTCCTGTGTTTCCATCTTTACAGACACATATCAGCAAATGACAGAATAAAAACTATAGAGAGCTGCTGTCAGGGGCCACACAAAAGAAAAGGTGAACTGTTAAACAAAACCTTCAGAAACAAAATGACTCATTTCTGTGAAGAAACATGGCCCATCTGAAAAACCCCAGCTCTACGTCAAGAATGTACAATTAGCAGCTTAAAGAAAAGGATTCATTATTTGCCATTGTCTCATTTTTTAAAAACAGTGTTGAATCAAAACATTACAGATGGAGAGGGAGCTAAGAATTGGCTCTAAATTAGGTGTTCTCCATAACAATAGTGGGGGAAAAAGGAATAGTTAATAAAATATAGTAGTAGTTTTCTCAGAGAAACTTTGTGAACAGCAGAGCAGATCCCCTCAGCTGCTCTGAGTGGAGTCCCACATTAATAGTCAGTGCATCTATCAAAACTACTACCTGCACTACAAATGTGTAAGCTGTCAGACAAGGGGATCTCAGGGGATGCACATCCTGCTGGGCTGCTGAGATGAGTTATTCACTGTCTCTGCAGCTTGAAAGCAGCACAAAAAAAAAGAGAACTTGGAAATTTCATCATACTGAGAGTGTCAGCACCACACCTGAGGGATGTGGTTCTCAAATTAGCCTCTTAAAACAGGAACTGGGGAGCTCTAATTTCCCTGGGCAGGTCACCCACACTATTTTCCCAGTCTGCCTCATTCATCTTCCACCTTCAGAAAGATGAGTGGACTGAAATAGTTTTCAGTTTCCACACAATTGCACTTTCTTTCATATTTAGACTTGCTTTCACTGACAATTCAGAGAATCCCAGGGGGATGTCATTTGGAGGGCACCTCTGGCACTCCCCCAGTCCAATGTGCTTTGTGCTCCTCCACTCAGAGCAGGCTGCCCAGGAATAGTCTGGTCCAGTTTGGAGCATTTGAGTGCCTCCAATTACTGCCATTCCTTCTCTCCACCCACCCCCACACAAACAATCTGTTCCAGTTCAGGATGAAAATGTTACACACACACAGATATGAATACACACACACATATTGAGACATATATATATTTATATATATATACATGGAATTTCACACATTCTGCCTCCTGTCCTTGGACAACCAATGTGCCTGGCACTAAAATCACAGCAGCACTACCAAGTTCCCCCAGCACCAATGCAAGATTTCCTTAAGTTTGTAGCATTCCCCCACAGAAGCCCAGGTTCCACACCTTCAGTAATCATTGGTGCTGCTCTGGGTCTGCTCCACACCACGTTCAGACCTCAGAGGTGGAGATGTGAGGATCTGTGTGCAGACAGGCTGTGGGAGCTGAACAGCCTCTCCTGAAATCCCAAATCCAAGCCTGGCACGTGCTGTGTGTTTCCAAACAGCCTCAGGGTCTGCTCAGTATCCATGGAAGGACCTGTGGTCACAGGCCCCCAGCCAGGTAACAATGAGCATTAACTCCATGATTCAATAGAGTCAATCAGAAGATTGATCAGAAGGCAGATCAATCACTTTATTACACTATTCTCATTAAGAAACCCATTGTTTTTATAGACAGTCACAATACAGGTGGACCCAATTGGTCCTTGAATCCAAAACTATCACCATTGGCCAATTAAACCACCCTTTGGTAAACAAATCTCTGTTACACATTCTACATGTTCACAACAACAGGTGCAGCAAGTGAAGATAAGAATTGTTTCTCTTTCTTTTCTCTTCTCTTCTAATGCCTGGGAAAGTTGTGCCTGTTGCCACAAAGACCTGACCACCTCCTTCCCCAAAACCTCACCCACACAGCACCACCAGGGGCACCTCAACACCAGGCTTTGAATTTGAAATTTTAAAATTGAAAAAAAAAAAACCCCAAATTTTCAATTTAAATTTTCAAATTTTCAATTTAAATTTTCAAATTTTCATTTTGAAATTGAAAATGCAACAAAACCAAAGAATTCCCAAGAGAGGCAGAGCTGAATCCTGTTATCTGCACCAAAGACAGAATGATGGACCAAAAGCTAAACTGGAAACACCGCTATTTGTTTTTAGGAATTATTCTGGGAGTTTCGTCAACTGCAAATATAAATGGCTTGTGTATGGATGTATCACTAACTGCAACAAAATAAAAACCAACCTAACCTGTTAGAAAATCAACCAAGCAAATTCTCCTCCTTGTGTGCAGGTTTCTGTTGATTCTGTGGGGATTCTGTCCTACCTCAGAGCACTCAGCTATATTTAGGCAGAAGTTCTGCAGGAGACCAGATGATCCAATACCAGTATTTGGCAAAGGACATGCATATGGAGGGGAGGTCTGTGTGTGGGCACTCAAGGTTTTAGAAATAAAAATAACAGAAGCATCAGTAACTTAATGGCAAGGAAAAAATACTGATAATGAAATTATTTTGATAGAATGTCAAGATGAGGAATGACAGTCTTGGGAAATGAGACCAGGAAATTATTATCCCTCAGGTTTCTTCCACACTTTGTTGTTGGAGTGTGAAAAAGACAATATGCAAACTCCTCAGCCATATATTTAGCTTTAACACTTTATTAGTGCCAACAACTCCAGAGCTGCCATCTTCAGGAATATCTTGCCATTCTCACCCTTCTGGATTGAGTAGTTGCTTAGAAAATTTTAGAAAAAAAATATGTTCCAAACTAGATTTGTATGTGGATTTTTTTGAAACCGTTAAATAGGCAAAAGCAGGATGAGAAGTTTTACCTCGCTACAGAGATACCCCAAATTTACATTTATTTAAGGGAAAAAAACTTCTGGGATTAAAGCTTCATTGTCATGTCCTACACTACACCATAATGTAAAATAAACTGGTGGCCAGTTCCCATAGCCACAAAATTGATTGTTGACACACTGCATGGTTTTTATGTTAGATTTATACACTAATTTATGTACAGGGTTATGTACATAATGTACATTTCTACAATTATGTACAAATCCTGTACATAAAATTTATTTAAGTAGAGGATTTGTACATAATTGGGGTAGGGAGGCACTGTGGGAAACAGAACATGACTATATTTAAATTATTTTTTAGAGCAGAATTCTTCAAAGTTGATGTTCGTTAGGGAGTTGACCTGAAAGGTTTTGGCTTTCAGTGACTTTTGAGTCATTGAGTTTTTGACTTTTTCATTACTTCGAGACAGGCCTCATACCAGATTTGTCATAATTTTCCTCACAAAATGTTAAAAAAAAACCCCAACCCTGCAGACAGTGGTCCAGCTCTAACAAATACACAGTTCTGGTATTAATAGCTGTGTTAATGAAGACAAGACAGGAACATTCATGTCCTTGTACACCATGATTTCTGCGGTTAGGGGATTGCAGAAAATGAAATATTTGCAAGTTCAGGAGACAACTTAATGAACAAATGCCAGAATTAACAGTGGAACAGCATGGACAACCAAAAGGATCAAGCCCTCTTTTCCTATAAAAATTTCTATTGTCTTCAGCATCTCTACAAAAATAGCCTAGTTCTTGGTTTTATTTTCTTCTCTAAAAATATATATTTTAGCAAGTATTAAATGCATATCCTTACCAGCAAGGAATTCAACTGCTCTAATTTAAATCCAACTTTTTAAACAAAAAAATAATAGTTCATGGGTTTTGTCACTGTTCCTGGCATATTTTTAAATATTCTCAAAATTCACATGCTTTATCAATAAGTCTAAAAGTCCAATAGTGGGGAGGCAATAGAAGGATTTTTATCCATTTCCTGTCCTTTTTGGGATCTGTCTTGTAACACTGTGAGAACGCTTGGGGCAGAGCACATCAGCATTGTTAATTTACTAATTGTAAATATCACCATTGTTAATTTACTAATTGTAAACATCACCATTGTTAATTTACCAATCTCAGTACAGGTAGAGCAAAGTGCAGTGGGCAGATCTGTAATGGATTTTCTGTGCTGTCCTGGACACATTCCAGTAGCATAAAAAAAAAATAAAAATAAAAATCCCATCGTTTCTGAAATCCAACAGAAAATATGTTGAACTCCCTAAGTTCCTAAATTTTTGGCAATGCCCTTCAAAACAGAGAGATTATTTTCTGTATGCCTTTTTCTAGATGTCTCTGCCAATCCATGGCACTTAGGAGGAGGGTTTGTCTCTGTTCTGCAGACAGATGTGGGTGCAGATATTCCCACTCAGGGAGATCCACACAGACAGCACAGCCAGCAAAATGCTTCAAAATGGGACACTGGATTACACAACTGACATCAGCTTCTTCAGCCCTGCAAACCTAGAAGGAGCTGCCACTTCTGTCCCTTCCTGAGAGATATCCAGGCCAAATCCCAGCTCCCAGCTGAGTTTTTCCAATTAAATTCAGGGCAGTATAGGTGTCTGACAAGAAATCTACTTTTAATGTAAATATACATAATGGAGCTCAAATACAGAAATCACACAAATATTTTACAAAGCTAGAAATATAACAATTAATTTCCTGTGTCCAGTAATTGGAATCTCTTTGCATGGATTATTTATTGCACATATGACAACAGAATTTGCACATTAATACTTTCCATATTTCCATTTGTGATTCCTACTCTCACAAAAGCTCTTTTGCTGTTCTCCATGTTCATGGAGATTCTTTACCCTTTCTTTTAATTGTCAAAACTCTCAAGAAGTGCAGTGAATTCCTCCCCATTATTTTTAACAGGTTTTTCATGTCCCATTGAATCAAACAGCTTAAAAGCTTTGGCTTCAACTGCTCTTTTTGAACCTCCTGTCCTTATAAATATAGACACTTTTTCTTAATAGGATTTCCAATTTCATGTGCCCTGAGCTGCAATGCCAGAAGGATTACTTAAATTATTGAAATTTAATTCCAAATCATTGTGGGTTTGATCACAGAGCTGAGGAGGGTTTGCTGTGCATTGTGCAGGGATGAGGCACACGAGCCTTCCTTGCACCAGAAAGTTTGGAAAAACAGCCTTTGTAGGGTAAAGCCAATTGCACTTTAGTTTTTTGGGCCCTGGGTTTAATAACATGGTTTTTAATACCACAGTTTCACCTATTTCTACTCCAGAAGATATTCTGTGGGCCAAGATCAAGCCATTCCTGGGCCTCACAAATAAATGACAAAATAGTCTACAAACATATCCCATTGCTGGCATCTATCCCACCAGAGAATCACATCCTCTGGCAAGAATCCTCATGGGTTTGGACAAGGATTTTCTCCTTTTGCAGTAGGCACAAGACAAAAATACTAATAATTAAAAAAAAAGAATTAAAAATAAAATAAAACCACAAGCCCTGAGCAGAAGGATCCACAATCCTTGAAGTCTAAGATGTAGAACCACAAAGAGAATATAGTGCATGAGGAATACATGGCAAGGCATCCAGGAGATGCAAGAGAGATGTTCAGATGAGCAAAGTCAACACCAACAGAAAGTCCAAGGCAGCTGAGTCTGTCAGAAAGGTAAGATGTTTCTCCTGCATATTCAATGGCATTAAAATATTGCCCTACAGTCAGTAAATAATAAAATTGAACTCTGCTCCCCTGTACCCGCCCAGAGTTTCATTCAACACTACCTGCATCAAACCTCTGATTCCATTAGAACTGAAAACTCTTTCTTCAAAAATAACTCCCAAGTTCCTACCTCAAATGTGAATTTTAATATCTTAATAGGCATGAATTTATTTCTTGAGAAAAACTTTTCACAGTTCCTTTTTTCAAACATCTCTAGCATTATCTAGAAATTCTGACCTTTCTTTCTGAAATGAAGTTCAGCCCTCTACACAGACAGTATTTATCTTATGGGCTACTTAAAACTGAAATATTTTTTGGGATCCCTGAATTCCTACAACTCCCCAGAACACCTACACGAGAATGAGGGGTCTGCAGGAACACTGAAGAGCTGAAAATTACTCTTTTCCCACCCTTTGTCAGAATTCATATTTGACATTTAACGAGCTGAGGTTTGTTTGCCTTTTTCTGCTCTGTTTATCCCTTCTGCATTTGTCACCTTTGGCACTGCACTGAGCACTGTGCCCAGCTCCCAGTACTGAGTACACAGAAAATGGGAGGGAGTCCAGAGGAGAAGGGCCACCGAGATGTTTACAGGGCTACCAGACTGCAAATGCCAAGAATTGGGTTTAGTCAGCCTGAAGTCACAAAATTAAAGGCACTGGCCTCGCTTTATCTGTGGTTACATAGAAAGAGGAACCAGATTCTCCTCAGACATGCACAGCAAAAAGCAACAGGTAACAAGTTCTGATTAATTACCAGCAATAATTCTCTATATAATTAGGAATAAGTTGCCCAGGAAGTCTGTGGAATTCTATTCACCTGAGATAACACAAGCTCAGCAGGCACAATCCTGAACTAACTCTGGAGTTTCAGTACAATGCTGAACTAGAAGATCTCCCAAGTCCTTTTCCAAGCTTAACAAGTCCATAAAATATCCAACTAAAACTTATTATTCATTGGCAAAACCAGACACAGTGGGTTACTCTGACCTATTTTTAAACATACTGATCCACATTTTCAGTTCATTCTTTCCATCTCCCTTGCTCAAGTTCCCACACTCCTCCTTTAGTGGCTGCTCTGTGTTTCACAGCCTCTCCCATTTATCAGATCACTTTTGTGGCAGATTTTTCTGGTTTTTCAGGAATCACCAGCTGGGATCTGGTGATTTTTTTTTCCTGTTTTTTTTTCAGGAACCACCAGCTGGGAGCACACCCAGTTTTTCCAGTGGGCTCCCAGATCCATACAAGGGCTTTGGCAGTTCCTCATTTCTGCTGGATGCAAAGGCCATACTGGCAGTCACAGGTTGGATTTCTCTCTGCTCTCCCCAGAACACCTCCAGTCCTTAGCCCTGCTCAGCACTGTGCTGCTTCTTTAGACAGAACATCCTTGGCTTTCCATTTGGGGCTCACCAGAAGGGTTTTGCCAAGTGCAGTGCAAACCCACCATGCTGGGAATGTCCCAGCTGCTGCTGCCCAGGGAACAGGGGAATACATCACCTAGGGCAGGGCAAAAACTCAGCAGCACAAATATTTTCAGCTAAAATGAGATTAGAAATACAGACATTTGCCATGCAAATGCAGTAGGAATTATGGGCTTTGAGCAGCCCTAAAAGCAATATTTTCCTCTAAATGAAACACAGGAATAAAGCAAAAGAAGTCAAAACCTTCCAGAACCTTCACTAACAGCATCCCTCAAACCCAGGGTGTCTTTTGCTGTCCCTAAAATTATAGCAGTTAGAAAACCAGAAATGTAAGGTTTGAGCTTTTTACCAATTTATCTTACACTCTTTGCTAGGTGATTTCCAAATTTCTACTCTCAACCTGATTTTTCTGAACAGTATTCCCTCTTGCACTCTGCATGGGTTCACTGTGGACCACATCTACCCAAAATGTCTTTCCCTGTGCCTTGAAGTTTGCTTTGACTCTTGAGCCTCTCTGATCTCTTGTAGTTAAACATGAGGTGAGAACCTGGGAGATTCTTCTGAAAGAAGTGAGAAGAACATTTTCCCTTTTAACTACCTGCAATTTGCATGATTTCTGGAATTTATTTCCAAAGTTTATTTCCTAAAATGCTGAAAAAGAGTTTTCTATTAAAAACAAAAAGTTTTCAGTGAAGGCTGTAACTGAATAGGTCAGATGTGTGAAAAAGCCCCTACTCTCCATTTTCATAACATTTTTCTATCCCAGAATATCTTCATCTAAGCAGACTCTCTCTCTTTGATCTTTATGTATTGGCAGGGCAGAAGATAGAGGGATTTAATAAATCCCTGGCCAATAATGGGGAAAATCACACTTTAAGAACTGGCCATCCAGCAATCTTCTTCCCCAAAGTGAGCATTAAAACTCCACAGACTGAAATATTTTTGCAGACAGGCAGGAGGAGGAGGCAACTTCATCCCTCCAGTGGCACTGAATCTGGTTAGGCTGGCATCACCTAAGAGGTGATACCAACAAATCCAGATATTTGCTTCTCCATGAATCCAAGAGCATCTGAGCCCTGTGTGCTGCACCGGGCGTGGGGGTGAGGGTTTGGGACAGCTGCCCATCCTGATGCCAGGGAGGGGCAGGAAACTGGCAGCTGGGGGGAAGTTGAGATCAAATTTCCTTTGGTTTTGCTTTGCTTCTGCACATTGTGAAATACAAAGCTGTGTTTATGTCAGGTACACACAGGCAATGTGTGTATTTGTAAATTGTAATAGAGACCGACCATGGGACAGTTATAAAGATGAATTCTAATAATAACTGAGGACAGTAAAGCATGGAAGGAGGCCTTTGAACCTTTTGTTCACAATTAACCTTAGTTGATTTAGAAGCATTTGAATTAAAACGTTAAAGATGTTGCTCTTTGCTTGTAGTTAAGCTTTAAGAATTTTGCCATAATAACCTTTTGAAGTATAATTTTAGAATATTGCTTGTATCCTTGAAACTATAGCTTTGGATTATATATAAAGGAAACATGCTTATCTAACACCTTAACAAAACAGAGAAAGGAAGATGAACATCACCTCAAGGATTTATGGTTTCAACCAAGGGAAGCTGGACATCACTGTTATGAGATTTATAGTCTCTGTAATTAAAAGGTGGACCCACATCTGGGGAGCTGGACCCCACCTGATGGGATTTGCCTTTCTTCTTTCAGAAACCAGACCACCACCTGGGGATGCTCCTTTTGGGATACATCCTGAGAAAAACTAAATCACAACAGTGTATAGAATTGTGATATAAAAATTGGGAATAGAAACTGCTGAGAAAGCTGATGAGTCCCCCTATAAATACCTGTAAGCTTCAACTATGGGTGTGCAGTTGGATAAAACTTCCCCCACTGTACCCAGCGCTATATTGCTCAAACTTTGCCATATTAATTAATAATTTGATTGCTGCTTGAATATTGGCCTGGTCAAACTTCTTATTTATAACAACATCACTGTTGGAAGCCTGGCTGCTGAGAATTTGAGATTTTCTGTGCTGTCAGGCACTGACCCCCAAGAGAACACTGCACTTGACCCGAGTCTGTGGAGAAAACTTCCAAAATGGAATGACAGAACTGGGATTATAGGTGTGTAGTTTAAATAGAAGTATGTAATATCACTGGTGGAAAACTCAGAGTTTAAGGTTTTTAGGATAATAGATATAAAGCAAAATAGACGTTTTAGGGCAGTAGCTAATCCTTCTTCACGTTCTTCATGAGTTTGAGTGGTATTGTGTTTTCAGGTAAAGTCTGCATTGCAGGCCATGGGTAGTTAGTTATTAGGTTAAAAGTAAAAGTAATTTAAATGTCATTTCTTAGACAGTTTATCCTTAAAAAGCCTTGGAGAGAGAGAGAGAGAGACATAGGATTCCATTTCTTAGTTAGGGAAGTGCTGCAGAACTCACAGCTTATGAGACTATAGTATAGATAAGAACTAATGAACATCTGAGTCAGAACAAGAAATACTGTCTCACACATTTAATCCCGACCTTAGCAGAAAAAAGGAACAAAGAGTCCACACATCACCTCTGCTTTTTGTCATGAAACTGCCTTTACTTCAAGCCAAGAGTTTTTCATTTTCTGCCCCTGTCCTGCCTGGGACGTGGAGCAGCCCCCAGCAGCCAAGGTGAGGTCACCCCACCACAGAGTACCCCAGGCATCCATGGATAACGAGCTGTTAATCACTTTTAAAGCTATTAAAGCTACTGGGCATTTCTTAAAGGATGGCTGACTATTCCTGACAGCTCCAGTTTCTCTGAATGTGCTCAGCAATCAAATGGCAAATTGGTAACAGGACAAATCTCACTAAATGCATCACACTGCAGGAGAAATCTTCCCTGTCCCACCATGAATTCTTTCTGTAATGGCAGCAGTTCTTTAAGAGAAAACAAATTTATGAGCCTCCTTCACAAAACTGAAGCTTAATTCCACTTTTTTTACAGTTGTAATCACCAGTTATGGTATTTCTTCAAACTGATAATGGACTTTCCTTTGTGATAATTCAACATATTAAGCACAAACCCATTAGAAATTATCACAATGAATATGTCAAAATAATCCAATGTGTTTTCCCTCATATTCTGCTGATGGATTTAAATCCAGTCTTTAGGAAATGGTAATGTTTTTGGAAGATGAATCTACCTATAACAGACACAATTGAAAAAAATTACTTCTTTTCAGAGCAGCATTTCAGAGGGGCCAGGTGGAAGATGAAATAAACTCAATGAAAGTTTGAAAACAGAGCAGGACTGAGGCAGTGCATCAACTCCTGCATCTCCAATCAAGAAGGTAACATCTTTAATAGCTTTTTAGAGCTCTGCCTCTCAGAGCTATAATCTTAAGTTATCCAGCTCATGCAGCTCCAATCTTCTCCAGTCTCACTTTTCTCCCCAGTGAGAGATTATGAAATCCATTTATCTTCACCCAGTAGAATACTGTAGCTATAGGCACAAAATATGCTGCTATCAGGGAAACAAAATGCAGTGGAAAGCCTTCTGATATATTTATTAACTGTTTAGTGTTTCTTTATTATTAGAGAAATAAAATAAACTCAGCTTCTACAAAACCCCAAGGAATCAACACAGTTTGACTGAAGCGTGTCATTGCAATGAACACTGTAAAAAGTTTACTTTCAGGGAAAATCTATCCATGTCTCAACTTTTTATGTGACAAAGAGCAGCACAAAGCAAACCCTGATTCTCTGATAACAAACCCCATTTCCAGGGTGTGTTATCAGAGAAACCCTACTCAGTTTGCACCCCCAGAAGCAACCAATTAATAAGTTCATTAGCTGATCCCAAATTCTTCCAGGGACACAAAGCTGTACCCATACAGACCAAATCTCAGAAAGAATTACTGCTGCTATTGCAATGCCAGCATCTCCAGCTGACACTGACATTTCCCTCAATGCTAACATCTGAGTCAGAACTGGGTTTTCTGCTCCCTGCTCCTGCTGTTCCCCCATTTCAGAAGGAAAACAAGCTGGTAGCAAGGAAGGACAATGGGCAGGGAAGCAGGAACATGCTGAAACACCAGATTGTGAAAGATGTGCTCATATTTTGAGGTAGAAACCTGTGTCCAAAGAGGCAAGCAGAGAGGAATAGCTGAGCTCAGGAGCACAGGTGCCTGTGCCCAGCTCAGCCTCCCTGCTGGGAATTGCTGCCATCTCTCAGGACTGAAACCTCCAAAAACCCCAGAACTGCTCACCCACGTGGCTCTCAGTCATGCTTTGGGGAAAATGGAATCTTTCCCAGAATCCAGCATCAGTTTCAATTTTTACTCTCAATTTTCATTTTTACTCTGTCAATTCAACAACAAACAGAAATAAAGTTCCTAAAATTCAAGTTAGGGTTCAATTCAATTAACAGTAGGCTGAAAACTCAGACTGGAGTCTGATGTAATCAAGTTACTTTAGTTTTGAGAACCTTTGGATACAATCTTATAATTAATTTGCTTTACCATAATATAAACATAAAGACAGAGGAATGAACCAATTTTTACCAACAGTAGCTGCTGGTTCTCTATTGTCAGCATTACAACAAAACAGAGAACCTCATAGCTGGAAAATACAACATTATAAAAGAAATACCTTTTTTTTCAGTACAAAACTCTTGATATTTGAATTACTGATAAGAGAGCTCATCTTCCCAAAAGAAGCAGTGCTGTTACATGTTCTAGTCAGGAACTTCCTTTTAAAACACTGGGTTAACTTGCAGTTTGAATGATTTTTACAAAACTGAGGTAAACCCAGAGAAATCTTATTCACCCCTCTGACCACCAAACAAATGCCTGATTGTTACAGCATTACATAACAGCAAAACATCTTTGCATTTATCATTCTAAAAAAAAAAAAATAGGGAAATAGAATGGTAAGCTCTGAACATTCCTAAAATGCTGAAATGCGAAAGTACCTGTATGAAAATATTTTTCAAAATGCACTCATAGGAAGGAAATCAGAATGCACAGATTTTTCACCTACAAGAAGGATTTAAGGGCCTCAACTGGAGAGAAAGCTGTCCATGTGTTTGCTGTAACATTACTGGAAACAAGAAAAAAATTAAGTTAAGCAATCTGCAGTAAAGCATGAAATAAAGTTCTAACATTGCTCTTTTGCCTTTTGAATTCTGTGTGAGAGGCCATCAGTAAGAAATTATCATTATCAATTATGAGACAATGATGACAATCCCTGGAATAACCTTTCTGAAACATCCTGACACCTACAAGAAGCCCTTTTCCATGCTCAGGGGTGATAATGGCAGATGCAGCAGCCAAGCAGAAATTCAGCATTTTTCCCCAAACTCCCATGGATAGGACCTTCCTAACCAATATACTGTGGTGTGAATTTGTGTGCTCATGTTTGCAGCTGGACTGGGGAGACACAGGGGACAGAAACTTCAGTGGAGGGCAGAAAAGCTTAGGAGATTGAATAGTTGAGATTTCCTCAAAAATAACACTTCAGAGCTGGTTTATTTCAAAGCACTACCTAAGTACACATCAAACTTGAACCTTTTCTTGCTAAAATTAAAAACAAACTGTCCCATCGGCATTTGATCCTTTAATTTTTTTTTAATTACCTCATTTCAGAGTTCTCTACTTAAAATCATGGTAAAAGCAGAAAGCTCATGATTTAAATGATTTACAACTGTGTTAATACAAAATCTCTTGAAAGGCACAGAAAGTGTTTGGGTTTTTTGTAGCTCTCCATTTGCATGGAATTTTTATCCTCGTTTAGGATCAAAAAGCCACCAATAGGATACATTGGTAAACAAATAAATTAACCCCTCTACACATTTCTTCAACTCTCCACAGACACACACCAGCAGATCTACACCCACATTTTTCTGGGTTACCATGGTTATCTGCTTCCCTTACTTGTCTGAACCAGAAACTGAAAAAAAAAAAAAAAAGGCAAACAAATCACATTTAGTCAGAAAAACACATATTCTGCTGTGTCCTATAATTCCCTTCTCCATGGTAGCTGAGCCTCAAGGCCAAGGGCAGGTTTGGGATGTCCCAATGCACAGGGAGCAGCTCTGCAGTGTTTGGAGCCAGTGGAACCAGAGCAGCACTGCCCATGGCAATGGCTGAGCAGCAATTGCTGAGCTCTTGGGCCCCTGCTGGAGGCCAGCAGAGCACAGGCAATGATAAAGCTTTTAATGCATGCAAATTTGCAAGGCATGATGCATTTAATAATCCCTCATCTGAGGAAGTTGTAAAGAAGCCAGCAGGAGGAATAATTAATTTCTGTTAATAGCTCTCAGTGTGGTTTGTGTAGTGCCAGAGTTTAAAAATTAAATAATCTGGAGAGCAACAAGTAAGACTGCACCCCACCACTCACACTGGGATTCACTCAAACCTGTGAGCATCCAGTCAGCCCCAAACTCCTGGGCCACCCAACAGAGAGGGAAAACTGCCAGCAGCAAACTAAAGGAACCCAGCAATGAGCCCCCAGGGGAAATCTGCTCTCCACAGCGCTGGGTTCACAAGGAGGGAATAATCCAATAGTGGTCCCTGATCATCCTGTGTGATGGCCACTGCTGGATCATCCTCACAAAGGCTTTTGGAGTCAAAATACTGATGGCATGGTTGGATGGAATAATGCAAGTTGATGTTATCCTCATGCCCTTTTAATGCCACCTTGAAAACTACAATAAGGACTATTCTCACGTGGAAATAGGGTCAGAATCTACAACAGCTCTATTGAAACTCTTGGTTTCAACTGGTCAGGCTCCAAATTTCATTTAGGTCACTTTTAACTCCACCCTAACACTTTGGAACCAGGAGAAATATTTTCTTTTGATAAATGAAAATTATGAGGAAGCAGAATCTATTTACAGATAGAGGGCCCATAAAAATGATCTCAAATCATTTTACACAAGCCATCACCTATTTTTGTTTCTGATCATTCTATTAATAGAGAACCATGTGACCCAAGATATGACACTGTGTGACCATTTTTGAGCAAAGTGGTGGATTTAGTTCAGATCACTCAGTTTGAAGCAAGCCAAGGACCCAATCCTTGTTTCCATCCTCCATGTGGCAGGCTGTGTTTTGCTTCCCACCATGGATCATTCCTATAAGTGTCATTGTAATAGACATTATTTTCAGAACACAAACATTTTCTATCATATGGCTGAATTAAGGAGGCACAGAGACTAATAGACTTTCTGTCATATGGCAACAACTGCAGCAATCAGCAAGTTAAATGGAAACATTCAGTAGCTGCTTCCTAATGAAAACAATATGCTTACAATCTGTTCTGCATTAATCACACTTACAGAAAGCTGAATTACAGCTCCCTTCCTATGGCAAATATTATCTTAATGGGATATAGAGTTAGAGGGGGATCAGTGGAGTGAAAATGAAGGATGTGGGGCAGGGTTAGGTAGGTTGCTCTCAAGGAAAAATCATTGCAAAGCATCCACACTGGAAGGGACAGTAATGGTTAGGTGAGGCCTCCTGCCTTGTCCTTCATTTCCTGTGGCTTGTGTGGAGGAAAAGCAAGTGAGGAAACAGGTGCCAGAGCATGGCAGCCCTTCCCAGCTGTGAGGGATGCTGAGCACACCTTCCTGGGCCTGGCAGGAATCTCCTCAGCAGCTGCACTCAGCTGCACACACCCTCCCAGGGGAATACAGGGATTTTTTTAGCAGAGGGAAACACTTTGCTATGCTCCCCTCCTTTTCCAACAGCTGTGCTTTAGTGCTCTCCCTGCTCCTGAAGGTGTGAGCAGCAGGGATGTTCAGGGGGCTGTGAACCCAGCAAATGAATGGCCTCAGGGGAAGGCAAATAAAATCCTTCTGAGTGTAGAAGTTTCAATTCAATCATGTTTTCTACCTTGTTCTTAAACAGTGGCGCTTTTTTTTCTAGTTCCTCTGCCCTTTCAGGGTTTGATTCAGTTCCCAGTCCCCTCTCCAGCTCTGTGACACCCCCGTGGCACAGGAGTGGGCAGGAGGGAGGAACTGCTGCTCACACATCACCAAACCAAACCAAAAACCAGCACACACCACATGCCCAGCTGCAGGAGGAGCTCAGATCTGCTCCCTACCACTTTATAAACCTGACTGCTCACGCAGCAGCATGAGTGGAGCTTTACAAATGGGTGAGATCATGTCACAGAACAAATCTGTTCTGATCTCACACATTTGTTCTGTGACATGATCTCACCTTCTATTTGTTAAGTTTCATTTCAGTGTAGAATTTATTTAATTTTTTACTTTTACTTAAGCAAAGCAGCACTTCAAGTGCCCCATCTCATGTATCTGCTGTATTCCTTCAAGAGGAATATCACACATTTTCTAAGGTCTAGAATAAAGAAATTATTTCAAAATACATCAGGTAGAAAAGAACAGTTTTTGCTGGAATGCTGATCCATGTTGAGTCCTCTCTGAAGTGCCCATCACACCAAAGCTGCAGCAGGCTCAGGTACACACACCCCACAAGATCTACAGCACACAATTCTCATATTTTTTTCCATGGCAAAGTGGTTAAGGCAGTGTTTTATTCCAGTATTTTTAGGAAAGGCCTGTGTCAGCTTTGCCCCTGTCCCAGAGGCACCACAGAATGCCTGAGACACCACAGTTTCCTCTCAGCTCTCTCACATCCAGAGAAAAGCTCTCTTGGGAGAGAAATTTCTCCTAAATGGACCCCAAATGGACAAGGAGCTGCACTTCAGCAGCACCTGTGGCTGCAAAAGAAAGCAGCATTGGTGGGGATGCCATTAACCCCCACCTGCTCCTGGATCCTTTTTGGGTTTTATTAAGGAAAATGCAGCAAGCTCCAAAGGGGCTCTCTCTTGAAAGGCACAGAAAGTGTTTGGGTTTTTAGAGCTCTCCATTTTTCTCCATCACTGAGCCCTGAGCAGGGGACAGGACAGCCAGAGGATTTGCTGGGTTGGATTTGCTACAAGCAGAAATAAGAACTAAAAGCTGTGAAGGTTGAGGGCAGCCTTAGCTGGAACAGTGCTGGGATTCTGGAGTTTCACTTCAGCAGAGAGTAAGGAAGAGAGATGAATTTTAGGTTTGGAGCAGTCTGTAGAGTACCAAACACCACTGCAGTCCTCTGCAGATGGACAATGGTGAAACAGAAAGGTGAAAGCACTAAGGGATACCTGAGAGTGGGACCATAATGCAAATGTATCCCTGTCTGTGACCAAATACATTCATATTCCTGGGAAACAGACTGAATGAAAAAACATGGGAGCTCCCTAGAACCCCCCACTTCAGAGAAGTCTAATTAAAAAAAATTAATTTTACAAAGCTAACAGAAACAGGGCTTATTGCATTACATCAATACTAATTTCAACTGGTGCTCCTAAAAGCTTTATGAAATTTTACAGCCTACTAGAAAGGCTTAATGCAGAAGAGAGTCCTACTGATTCTGAACATTTACTCCACAAAAAACCCTGGATCAGGCAGGAAAACCCCACTAACTGTGGTGAGCAGCAATGTATAGAAAAATCACCAGTCCTGGCATGAATGGAAATAGGTAGAGATCACTGGAACTCATGTTTACAAAATAAAAATTTGCCTAGGTTAATTTTATTCCCCTCTAATATGAAAGATCTTTGGCATAGGGGTCAAGGCTTGATTCCTAAAATTCAACTCAGAGCTGTACACTTTGGAAACCTGGTAACTGAGCCTTGTGCATGACAAAGAACTCCAGAGTTCTGGCACGTGCCATGCAGAAGGCATCTGTATTTAAATGTCAAATAACTGAGAACATATTGCAGCCATAATGAAGTTGTTCAAAGGCTAAACTATTCTCACTCTTATAATGTCTATATCCTGTCTGACATCTGAGTTCCAGTTTTAGTTTTCCTAGGGAATCTTCTACCCCCTTTTTTCTTCTGGAATAGACATGAACTCCTTACAGCGGTATTTTAAATAGTAAGATAATTATAAAAAGTAAGATAATTAGATTCAAACGCCTTGTTGTATGACAAGAAAAAAAAAAAATCAACATTAAAAACATCTGCACTATAAACCACTACCAAATGTCAGATCCCACTGGCATTTTCCAGTGGAATAACTGATTATGAGGGGATTCTGTAGAAGACAAAAAATTCCAATGCTCTAGTCCATGATGGCCAAGAAAATATAATTACTTTACTTTTTGGTGTTCACCTCCATATTAAACATATGCAGAAATGAGGACATGAACTAAATTCCTAGGAGGAGGCCAAGCAAAAGAGTTGAAATATGTCCATCATCTGTGTTTCCTTCATCACACAAACGACTAAAATAGTAACCAGTTCTACAAACCCTGCACTGCACATTTGCTGAAATGGATCACGTGGGGAAGAAACAGCAGCATCCTTCTACTCCTGACTGCCCTGAAAGGAACTCTGTTTTCAGGCAAGACTAAAGAAGTTAAGCTTGTAAAAATAGCACTTGAGCAAAATCCCATCCTTCACTGCAAGAGAGCTGCAGGCACAGCATCCCCTGAGGGAAGTGCAGATTGCTGAATTTATTCCCTGCACTGCTCCGTTACAGCTGGAATTAGCACCTGAAGGCCAAATCTAAAATAAAATCACAATTACTGTCAAAGACTAACCCTTAACCCTCACAGGCTGATTGGTGCCACAGAACACTGCTGTTCTCCAAAGGTTTTGCACCAGGAGACGCCTGCAGAGATGGAGCTGAGACCCTGCAGAGGGTTTGGGAGAGGATGGGTGACACTTTCCTGGTCTCCTGGGTTCCTCTGGGGAATAAAGTGACAGCTGTAAGTGAAGCAAAGCATGGGACTGAACCAATTTAACAGCATTAAGGGAAATAGATGTTGCACCATTGGGGTAGAGCAGCAAAAGTTGGGAAGCAGCTGACAGAAAAAAAAATGTTGGGGTTTTTAATTTTGTGGAAGTTTGCAGGCAGCCCCAACATGGGAAGAGATAAGAATCTTGACTCCACGTTTCAGAAGGCTGATTTATTATTTTATGATATATATTATATTAAAAGAAAATGATATATTAAAACTATACTAAAAGAATAGAAGAAAGGGATTTCATCAGAAGGCTAGCAAGGAAAGGAAAAGAATGGAATGCTAACAAAAGCTGGTGACTCTCAGAGAGTCAGAGCCAGCTGACTGTGATTGGCCATTAATTAGAAACAACCAACATGGACCAATCACAGATGCACCTGTTGCATTCCAAGCAGCAGATAATTATTGTTTTTCTTTTCCTCTGAGGCCTCTCAGCTTCTCAGGAGAAAAATCCTAGCAAAAGGATTTTCATAAAATATCATGGCTACATAGTTTTGTTTCTTTTTACTGTAGGTTAACGTGTGGTAACCAAGTACTGTGACTTGAAAGAAAGTTTTAAAAGAGTTGGTCTTAGATAAGCTGCAAAATTTTTAGGTACATGCTTGAAACTGAATTCCAAAACCTGATTTGACTTCCAGTACAACCTAGGTAAAATGGCAAAATGCAGAATCTTCCCATCCCTTTCACCTCTGCAAATCCACAGAGTTTAATGCATCCCAGGAGCTCAGGGAAACCTGGAAGAAATAGTCCCTGCTCCTTCCAGTGACTCCTGCCAGTCCAGGGCATGAGTCAGCTCCTCCTGGAGCCCAGTGACATTCATCTCTCTGTTCAAATGCCATCACATTTATGGGAACATCCCACTGCAGGCTCAGAAAAGTCAGATTGGTCAAACAGGTCACCTCAGGGTCTGACCCAGAGCCCACTGAAGGCAGCCAGCCATTTCCAAAGGCTTGGAATTTCACACACACACACAGAGTTGTTATATGAAGGAATCTTCAGGGAAGGCTAAGCAAAGATCCATTCATCCCTGCTGTTAAATAAAATAATCACTGGGAGAAGTAACATTAGCAGACATTTGTTTCTGTCATCATCCAAAGCAAAGTAAATGAAAAAGGCACTTATTTTCAAACCTATGTTCTTTATCTTGTGATCCTGTTAACAGGAAAAATCTATTTCTTGGGTTTGGGCATTCCTAAAATAAATGTTACGCTTTAAGTCTTTAATTTCATTTAGTATATTTATAATAGTTACATATATAGCTTATGTCACTTTCCTGTATTTCCTCAAAGTAAGTATTAAGCTAATTAATAAGAATCATTATAATGTTTTGCTTCTGGCAAAAATACTCTTTTACAACACTGAAATCTTTAGTCTCTGATTAACAGAACACTTTTATCACTTTTTTTTTTTAACCAAATTCCAGTTTATATGAAGTAAAAAATACCTGGCTACATTATTTGATTTTAGTGTATTAGCAAACAACTTTGGGTTCACTTGGGATTCCCTGTGAAAAATAATGTGTCACTTTAGAGACAAGCACAATAGAATTCACTAAGATTAAAAACTGAAATAGAAGATATACCCTTCTCCTCCATCTTTTGAAGTGTTCTCAAAACCTTTTCTGTCATATTGATGATCCACTTAAACTTTTTCATCTCAATCTGATTACTTTGTTCACACTGCTTCAGAGATTAGCCTGAAAAAAGACATTTTAGCCATACTGTTCAGCAAATGCCAAGAGCCCATCTTCATAACTTCAGTGCTATGTGATTACTTACATCATATTTCCACAAGTAGAGGATTATACAGCCTGCTGGAAAATCCACTTATTTCACAATTAGCAGAGGGAATTTTTCCTAGTTGTAGGAACTTACATGCAATTTTTATCAGCTGAGTTTACAAAAAAAAAAAAACCAGTTGGAAAGAAAAAATGCCCATATTCGTTTCTCCCAGCAGATGTAATTAATCATAAATCTCAGGACAGATGGAACTGTTGTAGAGGCTTGGAAATCTCCACAGCACTTCCAAAGCCATTGCATTTGCTGTTTTGTGATACTGCAAAACAAACGAAAACCACTTGGTATTCAAGTTCAATTTTCCTGTTTGTGTTTATCTGTCTGTTCTGCCCTCAACATTGTCTGCTTTATTTATCATTTGGCTTAAAGAATAGGCTTGACTGGGATTAGGACAGCTGTGTTTGCAGCATTGCCAGTTGTCTGCAGTTTAAAGTGCTCAGGCTTGATCCACCATTGTATTGCTGCTGCACCATGAATATTGGGCAGCAGCTGGCACCGCTGCTTGTCAGCCCTTTTCTACCCCTATTTCTCTGTCTGCCTGCACAGCCTCTACTGCTAGTTCAAATCTGTGATGCTCAGAGGAATTTCTGCTGCCAGTTGAATGGCCAAGGTTTGCTCATTGAGGCTGGGATGAATAAAGACCTGAACAAGCCTGAAGACATTTTGCAATGAGCTTCATCCCTGTGCAGCCAGATGTGCTCCTGCAAACTGGGGGAGGTTTTCTTGGTCTTCACCCCAAATCATCCACAAGTCCCTTTTAGTAATGGAACATCAGGCTCAGATCATGGCACTTAAGGATACATAAAACTGTCTCACTATTATAAAACTTGAGCTGATCAAAACCAAAACAGTTTTTTTCATCATTTTCAGGACTTGCTTAGCAATTTTGATCTTGCAGTGTTCTTAAGCACATAAAGAGAGTACAGAAACCCAGGGGAGATGGCAGTCTAATGAGAACCTCAGAGTTTAAACCTGCCTAATCCAAGGCCTGGCACTTTTCCTGCACCCCTGAAATCACAGAATCACAGAATAATGAGGTTGGCAGAGACCTCTGAGATCATCAAGTCCAACCTGTGCCCTCACACCTCACCCAGACTACAGCACCAAGTGCCATGGCCAGTCTTTTTTAAACCCATCCAGAGATGGTGAATCTACCACCTCCCTGGGAAGAGCATTCCAGGACTTTATTATTCTTTCAGTGAAAAATTTATCCCTAGTATCCAACCTGTACCTTCCCTTAGGTAGCTGGAGGCTGTGTCCTCTGGTTCTGTCAGAGACCAGCCCCACCTGTCTGCAGCCTCCCTTCAGGAAGGTGTGGAGAGCAATAAGGTCACCTCTGAGCCTCCTCTTCTCCAGGCTAAACAGCCCCAGGTCCTTCAAACATTCCTGACAGGGTTTGTGTTCCAAATGCAGTGTCCTGGTGCTGCCTGGCCACCAACCAGCAGTTTGTGTCTCACCCCTGAGCTCAGGGCATTTATCTGAACACAGCAGGCACAATCCTAATTTCCTGCATGGTTCCCCTTCCCCTGCTCCCCACATCCTGCCTGGAATTGCTCCCTATTTCACCAGCACAACACTGCCTGCTCAGGGTTTCATCATCCCTCTCCTCCCATCATCTCACTCTGAAGAACATTCACATACGAAATCATTTCCCCTGATTTAAAAATAAAATATTAAAAATAAAGCCGCCAAATTCCAAAACCAACCCGTGCTTGGAAAGCTGGCAGGTTCTCTTTAAATATTTCAGTGATGTATTCATTGATTAAAGTATTTCATACCCAATTCTGTGCAATCAGCAGAATTACCATTACTCATCGCATCACTCACTCTGAATCACAAAATGCTACAGCTATGAAAAGATTAAATTTGTATTGGCTTTTAAGCATTAATACTAAAATAAACACTTCAGCAATAAACATGGCAGCTAAGTGGCACTGCAGTCCTCTCCATAATCTGAGGGAAAATAAATGCTCACAAACTGTTTTCCATATATTAGAGGAGTTAAAATTACAGAAAATTCTATTCAGCTGCTTTTACATTAAAACTGACAGTCATGGAAATTTTTTTCCAACGTTTAAGGCTGTCAGTTCCATTTCAGTGATAGATGTCAGCACTTTTAACTTACCCTTAAGAGAGTTTATTAAGCACTAAAAAAAAACAAACAAAAAAAACCCACCCAAAACCAACATTTTTGTTTGCCTGCCTGTAAGAAAATCCTACCAAGTTATCTGTGTGAGGACTTAAAATTTTTATTTTAAAACATTTGTTCAATATTTTAAATCAGAGCATTTTAATAATTTGAAATTTGACAGAGAAACATACACTAAAGGAATTTTAAAATAAAATTTCTCAAGGAATTTAAGTTATTTATGTCTCTTTTGATATTAAAGTACCCAATTATTTCTGAACAATTTCCTATCAGTAAAATATCAGAAACCTAACAGCAGTGTTGGAAATACAAATCAGTAGCAAAAACTGAGGTTTGAGGGGGTTGTTCCATCAGCAGCAGCATTTGAATTAAATCTTTCAGGTGAGAAGTTACTTTAGAACTTCAGTCAAACACTAAACAAGGACTGCAGCAAAGCCATGTAAACATCAGAAATTTTATTCTTCCCATTTCCCTGATGTAGAAAATGAGAACCAAGAATCCTCTCCTATAATAAGATCATTCCCTGGGTTATTTCCTTAAATGTTCCCTGAATTCAATTGCTGATTCTAATCTAACCTTATTATTTCGACTCCCAACAATCCTTAACTAAAATGTTTACAAGATGGAGAGCATACATTGTTTCTAATTAATTTACAATTACTTAGTTGGAAGTTAATTACATCCTCAGTCAGGACAACCCAGTTCACTACTACCAATTTACCTCAATTATTCAAATGGATTTAATTGATTTTTAATGCATTACTCAAATGCAAACATAGGCTGAGCCTGATGTTTTCCTTTTGCAAGAGAGACCCTTAGACTGCTTGTGATTTGCATAGCTTTGTGAAGACTTTTCTTCATTAAAAATAATGACAATAAATTTTAAATTAACTTGCTGTCAATAAAACACCCTTTTTTTTTTTTCCACATTTCAGGCTCAAAACCCAACCTTGCAAACAGCAAAGTGCTTTCAGCAGAGAGTGCAACAGTCTCAGAGCACCATCTTTCCTTCCTAATGTTTCTGAACTTTTTTCTGGTTTGGTTTTCTTGGTTTTTTGTGGGTTTTGGGTGGTTTTTTGTTTGCTCTTTTGGTTTGGTTTTTGGGAGGTTTTTGGTTGGGTGGGGGGTTTTTTTGTTGTTTGTTGTTGGTTTTTTTTTTTGTTGTTTTGTTTTGTTTTTGTTCTGATTTTGTTTGTTTGTCTGGGGTTTTTCTGTGGAAGACAATAGATTTTCCACTGGGACAAAAACCCTTGTCTAGGCAATACAAGTGTTCTGAGCACAGCCTTGGTTTACCTGGATTTTACTGAAAATTCCTTACAGCAGATCCAAGAGCAGTCCCAGCAGCTCAGGGGTGCAGCTTTAGGTTTCTAACTCCCAGGAGAAATAAAGAAAGGCTCATGTGGAGCCCAATTCCAGTGTCCAGCTCTGCTGATGATTCAGATAAGCCCCATTAAACTCGTTCTGCTTTATTGTGCCAAAATTCTCATTTGCAAATTGAGGATAATTCATGGAGCAGACCAAGATCCTGTGATAAACAACCCTGAAGAAGAAGGGAGTGCTACTGTTGATGAATTAGCTGTGGCAACACATCCTTTAAAAACAAAAACAAACCCAAAAAAGTCCAAGTGACTCTAGAAACAGCATTGCATTCCCCAGGATTTGCATTAGCACTTTGATCCAACAAACTCTGCATTTCTTTGGAGGGAACAGAACAGCTTGTCTCCACACTCTATTATAATTACCACTAAACTGCACTGGAAACTTGGCAATTTTGAATTTCATAACACCCATGACTGACATTCCTAATTAATACTATTGTTTCTCTCCTCTGGCTGAGTTTCCTGAATGCCAACCTCCATAGCATAGACTGAAAACAGGCATTAAAGAAAATAACATCAATGTTAATCTCCAGCACAAATACATTAAATGCCTCAGTAACACAGGAAAGGACAGCATTCCTATAAATAATGGATCATTGCAGCCTGATAATCTTTATCCTCCTTCACTAATAAGATGATAATCTTTCTCCTCCTGTGTCCTTGCCTTTGAATTTCAGTGCTGCAGTGGCTGAAGTGCATTACCAGCTCTCCTTCTCATCTGGCTTTGAAATCTGTAAATAAAAGCCCCTTCCAAAAGAGGAAAGCAAAAGCAGCCTAATGAAGATACAATGCAGAGCGCTCTGCTGCATTAGGCCCTGATTAATTCTTTCCACTTTTTGTCATCTGAGTGTAGATGTGAGGCCAGGAGAACTCATAACTTTATGTATTTGGTTCAGGCTGCCTCACTGGGGAGACAGCTCTAATGTGCAGCAGAGATCACAGATCTCCAGGGATCCCAGCCTCCTTCCAGAGGCACAATCAGCATATTCAAAAGCAGCAGCAGCAGCTCTGAGCTGACATCTCTCCACACTTCACTCAGGAGCAGAGCTGGGCTTTATTTCTGCATCCCTCTGCACTGGACAGGATCTGTAAGAATAGCAACTGCTCCTGATTTCATGGCCAGACATTGTATGGCAGGAGAAAAATATTTAATATGTTAAAAATTCCTCTCATTTGAGAAATGCTGAACTTTTTACCTTGCATTTGAAATAAGGTTTTTGATGCAGGTGGTGGGGAAAAAAACATCATAGAAAGGAATTAAGATAATGTGAAAAGCAAATTGACTATTAGAGGTGCTCCAAAAACTATTTCATTTATAAATACTATCATGATTTGGCCTCCCAAATGGGCCAAAAACCCACAAGGTTTAAGTTGAACCCAAAGCATCCTACAAATCTATGATGTCTCACTTTGGCTGAATAAAACAGAATCACTTTGCTGAGACTGGGATGTAGGAAATAATCTTAACTTGGTGTGCCAAGGTCAGCTGGAAATGAGCAAAACTTTGCTTTAGTTTCCCACAGACCTCCAGCAGTCCTGATACCAACACCTCCAAGTTTCAGGCACAAAATTTACAATAATTGGTTTTGACAGAGAAAATCCAAAATAAAATAAAAACATCATAGTGTTGACTGTACACATTCCACATCTTGATCCAAAATATTGGAAGTAGAATATTTTACACCCAAATTCACCACACAAAAACAGGTAGCTGATGTGCTAAACCACCTATATTTATTTTCTAAATTGGACAGATCAGCTCTGTCAGCACAGACCTCCCAGGAAAGAAATGTGATGGAACTTTCACACCTGTCTCTTAGAGCTCATGACACAAAGAGTTAAATAAACTGCTAGCTACAGAGAACTGCCAAGAACTGTGAAGCATTTAAATACTTAGAGATTCAGTCTAAATGTTGGAATTGTGTATGGAAAGCTCAATGTCTCCTGTTCCTAACTCTGCAGATTGCTTTCAAATGTCTCACTTTCATGAGAACCAACAAAACCAAAGATAGATCAGCAAGGCTTGGAAATGCCAACCCAGAGAGCCCAGGGCATGTGAGTGATTGCAGGGGCTGTTCTGTTGGAGCCTGGACATAAAATGTGGTGGGTTTCTTCTTTTTTCCATTTGAGCCCATTTTTACCTTAGTTAAAGGTATCGATGTACATTTACCCTCTGAGTTTCAGTAAAATGTCACAAATTTCAATTTCAAACTTGCCAGTTTAAGTCAACCATGCTTCATTAAATAGTTTTGATCTGCTTTTAACTTATACTTCACTTCTACTTTTAAATATGTATCTAAATTGAACTGAAATTTCAAAACAGAATAATGAAATCAGTGGGGGGAAAAATGCGCCAGATTGAAAACGCAGCTCACAGACAGAACTTTCTAAACAAGTCCTTTTGCTTCATTTTCAAACCATGAAAGTAGGAAAATGCCAAATGCACTTCCAGTCCTAGTAAATGCCTTACCCACAACCTTGCAAATATCAAGCAGAGCATCCACCTACAGATCTTGTTTTGAACACTTTCCTTTCTTCACAAGGTCATTCAGTCATCACAACACTCAAAGACCAAAAGCCTGTGCATGTCAGAAGCCTTTTTTTTTTCTTGTCTGCAATGTCATCTCCATCAAAGTCTGCAAAGAGCTTGGAAGAGGCTCCAGTCCCTTTGCAGCCCAGCATTTTGTGGTGTGTGGTTTGAGAAAAGCTTTTATCAGGAAAAATGTCACAAAAAATTTCCTTCTGAGCCCCATCAAGTCCTGCGCTTCACTATGGATACGTTTCTGGAATGCTGAATATTCCCCTTGCACAGCTCTGACAGGCTGGAGCCTGGGGCAGCTCTGATGATCTTTGTCTTCCACCCTTCACCTCATGCCACGATTTCCCCTCCCAGTCCTCTCCTGATATCCCCACTCCCGGGGTCCCTGTGCTCTGAGCTGCTCTGCAAAGCTCAGGGCAGCTGACAGAGCCTCTCTGCTCCTTCCTGGGGCTGTGCTGGGGAGATGCACTCCATGGCAGAGACAGGCTGTCCCTGCAGACCCCTCTGGTGACCACATCACAGCCAGACTGACAGGCTGACACCCCAGCAAACACAGCTGCTGTCACTGGGCTCTGCAGAAAATGCTTATCATTCAAAAGTAGTCTCTTCTGACTTGAGTCTGAGACAGACACCAGACCTTGTGCCCCAGAATTTATTGGCTGAAGGACTTCAAGACAGTGAAAAGCTAAATTAAAAAAAAAAAAAATTAAATTAGAACATAATTAATTGATTGAAGAAACCATTAACAACAAAAATACTAAACCACCACTGTTTCAGCATCTGTTCCTTTTGCCCTTTCTGCTTTTCTCTGGTCATCTCCTCGTTTTGTTTTCCCTTTACATCTAATACTTCTCACATGAATCCTCTTACTTATTCCAGCACTTTTCGTGTATTTGTTCAAGGCTTTTTTTTTTTTAAATCTTTTTTTGTCATTTGTCTTCTCTTTAAAAAAGGACTGTATTTATTAAAAAGTCTGTTGTTGAATGCACAATGTTTTCACCACTGGTTGGAGAAATTCCTTCCCAACAGAAGGAATTTAGGAATTTGATTCTCGTAGGATTACAGTGTGTCCTGGATGCCTGGGGAAAAGCTGTAAAACTAAGGGAAAGGATATCATGTGCAAGGAAGGGAAACCCAACCGAGGCCAGTGCTTTACAAGAGAAAAGTGATTCAGTAAAATAAGGAACTATTCTGGAAATGCAGCAAGAGAATTCAAGAGAATTTTGTTTCACCAATGGACAAAACATAAGAGGAGTAAGAGAAGGTTTGAATTTTCAGAGAAAATTCTTGTTTCTCAATACTGCAGAGTTCTAACTTACAGTTACATGGAGATGGCAAGAAGTTTTTCACTTAAATAACATAATAAGGATCTCCAGCTGATAAACTGATATTGAAGAAGAAACACAGCAGGGAAACAGTAAAAGGAATACTTTTTCCCAAGGATTCATGAGAAATAAAGCAATCAAGAGAGAAGGAATATATGAACCTGCGGGAGAGGACCAATACACACCTAAAAGAGCACAGCCATGTAACAAAAGGCTCCCAGTAAATATCTGAGCTTATTCTTATTCTTTGTGCTTCATGAGGGGGAAAACAAAAGGAGAGAGGGTGGGAGAGTCTAAAATCCTGCTTATTTCCAATTAGAAATCAGGATTTAGAAGGCCAAATCTTTTTCTCAGCAAATGCATATAAATCTGTGGTTAATCTGCCTGCCAGACAGACATTTTAGCAGCACACTTCCCCAAACAGCAATCATGGCACAGTAACTGGCACCTCTTCTCAGAGACACTGCAGATTACCTCAGAAATCACCAGCAGAAAGCAATGAAGCATGAAATATATGACCCTCCAGGTGAACATTGCCCTAACTCAGAGCCTCGTTTGTAAGCTGAGAATGTACCAGATAGGCTTTTTTATGGAGACTAACATTTAAAATGCTAATGCAAATGGCATGCAGGCAAACAGGCACTTGGAACACACAAGGGCATCCTCAAAATGCAGGGACATCACTGCCAGTCCTTCTGGGAGGAGTGTGATGAACCTGATGTATGTGTTAAACCACAAAGTCCTGTTGAGCTTTGTTCAGCTCCAGCCAAACCCTCTGATTTCTTACCTACTGTACTTCAGACATTTCTAGAGATTTTAGACACTTCTAGACATTTTTAATCTGTTTCTTCCCTGCAGAACACCAGCTGCCATTCTGTTCCCATTTGCCTGGACTTCAGGTGAGGAACACGCATGATCAGCTTGGTATCTCTCCTATTGTATGTAATGAATCTATATCCTCATCCTTCTAGATATATCTCAGCCTCATCCACCCTTGCTGGCACTGTTTGCATCCCAAGGTGTAATTTGTGACAATTTACAGCTGCTTGTTTTATCAGCTTGTCTTCAAATTGTTATTTTGAACCTGTTCTCTGCATTGTGTATGTAAGATGTAATGAACTCTGGTAAAAAATGTTATGTTAGCTCTGAATACAGCAAAGACTTGAGAACACAAGAGTGCTCCACAGTGTGGCAGAGCTTCTGGGACATGGGAGTCATGAGCTCATTTCTATTTTGGGTGCTGAGTGAGTGCCAGTAATGATGACTGTGAACCACCACCCCATCCAGCAGTGCTGGGTTCAGGAGGCTCCACTGTGTGACATGAGAGTGAAGCACACTGTGCCTGCAAAACAACTGCACTTTGGGGAGGAATTGGGCTTTAAGGATTACCCATTTAATGGATCCCTTTGCAAACATCCCTTCCTAAAAAGCCTTGAAGCAATTGTGTCGATAGGGATCATTTCTCCTGTGCTCAGCACTATTGAAATCCCTGCTGCCCTGGGAATTCTGGTTCTCCATGGCTAATCACAAGGGCAGTGGTAGTGTGGGTGTCCCCATCCATGACAAGAGACTGTTAATCCTGAAGGGTTCAGTGGTTTCATTACCTTGAGAACCAGAAGGAAATGCATGCAAGGATTCAGTACCCCAAAGTGGCAGATAAATTGGCAGGAGCTCCTGATTGCCACTTGGAAAAAATAAAACTGTTGGAAAGCCTTAGTTAGGATTCTTCCCCTAACTGATTAAGTTCATCATCAAGTGAAATATGACCACAATCTGTATTCCCTGGTTGCAAATGACTCACTTGAGCAGGTTCCACTGCACACACAGAGAGCAGAGAGAAGCCTGAGCCAATGGCCTGAGCTGCTGCTCTGCTGCTCCTCAGCTCTTCAAAGGAGAACCACACTCAGCTTCCACCTACAGACATCAAACCCAGCTTTTTAAATGGAGTTTGAGGCATTGCTACTGGAAATAGGGGGTCTAAATGCAGTATGTTCCCTCTCAGGAGCCAGGCCTGAACATTTTCCCATTTCTTTTCTTCATATGTCTCATATAAGTCATATAAACGCACCCTAAAATGGTAGAACTGCTTTAGAATTAAGGACATCAATCTCTGCTCTCTTGCTAATGCATTGCCCAATAAATGGTAGAACTGCTTTAGAATTAAAGACAACAATCTCTGCTCTTATGCTCATGCATTGCCCAGTAAATGGTAGAACTTCTTTAGAATTAAATCTCTGCTCTCTTGCTCATGCATTTACCCAATAACTGCAAATGCTTGTTTTTCTCTTCATTTCATGCATGGGACCGTGCCCAGTTCAGGAAAATGTTGTAAATAATTAAAACTCACAACCCAGAACCCCCCACATCCTCAGCCAGTTTTCCCCTCCCTCTCTCCTGGCAGCTGCTGGTACAGATGTCAGTCCCTGACAGATGTTTTCATGAGCCCCTCACTGAGACACTCCAGAGGTGACTGTACCAACCCAGGCTTTGGAAGCACAAGAGGATGAAGGAGATCCTGTGGATCCCTGCCCATCAGTTTAGCCAATGATTGCTCCTTGCAGGTGACAACTTTATCTGCATTCTTCCTAATAAAATAAAAGAATGCACTGAACAACTCCTATTTAAACAGCATGTGATAATGCAGTAAAGAGGTTTCTAGAACTCAACCCTACAGCAAGGAGAGATCCCTGTGATGCCTTGAGTTTCAGCTTTCATATTTTCCAGATTCTGTACTGCCTTAGTGTGTAACTCTGACCTTCCTATAAAGCGTCAGCAAGCTCTCCTCACAGTTCAGTCACACAAAACAATCCTTTTCCAGGCCCACAAACAGCAGCAAACTGAGGAGAGCAACCTGGGAGGATGGGACTGCATAACCTGAAGCTGTTAACCCCAATATGGAAATGGACCAAAAGTTACAAAAGTGTGAAAACTCGTGACTCAGAGTCCATCTTGGGTGTAGCTCTTGCACTGCCCAAGGTGTATCTTGTGAAGGCCTTTAATAAATCCCTACTTTGTTCCTTTAACCCTGTGCAGCCTCTGTTCCAGGTCAGCCTCTTTAGGCATCACCTGGTGTTTCAGAGCTGATGGGAGCAGCCAGTCTCTGGCATGGGGCAGCCCATCCTCCCCCTGCAGCCCAAAGCTCCCCATGGACACTCAGCAGAGAGCCCAGCCCTCCTGGCAGGCTGCCCCATGGAATGGGGTGTCCACCCTGGTGTCACACAGTGACATAAACCAGCTCAGCAATAAAGGCTTTGCTTTGAGGCTTTAGGGAAAGTGGCATCACTGGAAGGAGCAGAGATGACAAGTTAATACCAAATCTACATCATTCTGTGGAGCAATAACTCACCTTCTGACCTGGCTCCATTTTAACCTGTCATCACTCCTTAAACTTCTGCACTACTGTAAGACAATGAGAGCAAAAAGCTTTGTACCATTAAAAAAACAGCTTGAATAAAGCAATGAGGTTTAAAGATTACCTCCCCCAGCATCTGAAAATAGAGATAATTGAGTTTGACTTTCTTCAAAGCTTTCCACTCCCTTATGAGGTCTAATGGATTCAGCACTGAAAATTTAACAACAGGTGCCTTTACAGGAGGAGGTACAAGCAGCACCTGTGAGTGCCTTGCTCAGGAATGCCAAAGAAGGCCTCACTCTGCTCCCTGCAGCAGCAGCTGCCCTGCTAAAGAAAGAAACAAATTCTCCTGCCTAATGTTTGCAGCTTGCCCAGGCCCTGGCCTCAGCCCCAGAGCAGGAGTTGTTTCCATCCCAGTTATTGATTCACTCTCATAACACACTCACAGCTCCCAGTTTTGGGGCTCAGCTTGCACTGCTTGCTGCAGGGTGCTGGGAAAATCAACCCTTTCTCCATCAAAGCAGCACAGCAAGAGAGGCAATCAATAGTGAGGGTCTCAGCTTAGGGACTGTCCTCACTGCCCATCACTGCTTATTTTCATTTAAGCCCATGAACAAACACCTACATGGTGGATTACATGATCTGGAGTTTGTTAATAGATGATCTAATAAACTGCATCACGCTTAACCAGATAAAACTTATAAAATGTATTCTTTAATTTAATTTATATGCTCTAAATCATAGATAATACTATAAATCCTTTAATAAAATATTTTGGCCACTTGAACTATAAATGACATCTACGTAAAAATAAAAAGTTAAATATAACTAATATTAATATATGTTAATATTACAGTATAATGTTAATATAAACACTGAAGAAAAGTACATCCATGACTCCCAAAATCCATCCAGGTGAGCACACTTGCTCAGGCTGCCAGGAGCAGTGTGGGGGGGTGTTTTTGGGGAGCTGTGACAGGGGCACTGGCAGCCCCAGCCCAGGGAGCTGCAGGGGCTGAGCACCATCAATCAGTTTGCTGCAGGAGGCAGGGCAAGGAACAGCACTAAGCATTTTTCAAAAATGAATAATAACCCAGGTACCTGGCACCTGCGTGTGACGTGAAGCATTACAAACAAATGAGGAGTAATAGAGCTTACTGGGCATAAAATGTTACTGTTTTAGAAAAAAAGTGCAGAATAAGCAAACCAGAAGTAATCACCCTGAGCACTTCCACCAACTAAACAACCTTTAAACTTTCTGAGGTCCTACAAAATAACATGATGGATTAGCATCTGCATGAGGCTATAAAGGGAAATGAGACAGAGATACTTTAAAACCATCCTCAGATTTCAGTCCTACCTTAGCTCTGTTACTGTTCAAACACTAAAACATTGAGTTAACTATTTTAATGAACCAGATCTTCCTATTGTGTCCCCTAGGCTTTTAAAGTGCTTGGAGAAATATTATTCAGGCTTTAGGCATTTGCCAAATTAATGTCTGGAGACTGCCAGGCATTTTAAAAAGCAGTGCCAATTAAATATTTCCTTATATTGTGCATTATTGAATATACTTTGCTAGAGATCCATCTTACTAACAGTCCTCCTGCTTGGAAGTTTAAAGAGGAAAAAAAAAGAGGGGGGAAAAAAGACCTTTAAAAGGAAGGGCAGGCTGATACATGTGCAGATGGAAGGTGCACATCTGGATACTGCCTTGCTTAGAAAGGTGAGCAGTTACTGCATTTGCTGGGTAAAACGTTGCCAGTTTGCTGAGAGCTCCATTGCAGAGAGTAGGAAATCCCATTTTTCCATTCTATTAATCCTGCCCTAGAAATCGAAATTTAACTTGGATTCATCATTACCAGTTTATCAATTTTAGCAGACAACAATTACTGCCATCATATTTTACAATTTGTTGGTTTGGGAGGGTTTTCATCTGCTTTAGCTTCTTGCCATGTTTTGTCTTTCCAGAAAGATCCTGCTCATGTGTCCTAATGGATTGAAAGAATTTAGGGTCCCCTCAGTGGAAATACTCTCTATTTTGATTAATAACAAGAGGAAATCTCTTGGTCACTAATTCCAGCCACTACATAATAAATTCCACTTGGAAAGGAGAAAGAATTCACAATATTCATGGGCCAGCATCTGAAAAGAAAGATCCCTGACAGAGCATTCAGATTCCCCAACTACAGAGCCTTTAATTTAAATCCAAGGACTTGAATTTCATCATGGATTTATTTTCCATATAAGAAAGATACTTTCCATAAGAAGAACAAGCAGAGTAAAGAAAACTTGAGCAAACATTATTTGCTGATCTACCAACATGCTTGAAGTTCATAAAGCTGAAAAAAAAATGGAATTTTGGGGAGACAGCTACTGCCATATCCTTTTGCTTTCATAAATCACAAGCTGCAGGGAAAGAAACAAAATAAGGCAAAATTATCTTACTTTGCTATGAGAAAGGTAAGAGAAGAAAGGTTCTACCATTCCTAGAGGACAATAACATTGGGTAAGGCAGGGCAGGTACACTGAGCAGAACTGGGTCTATGTGTAACACCGACTCATATCAAAATTGGCTGATTTCTCCTGAAATTAAAGTGCATTTTTAAATGCTCTCTAGAAAACAATACAGTGCCATTCTGCTCTGAGAGAAGTGGGGTATTTAGTAGGCAAATTTACATTTGGCATAGTTTAAATGTTCACACTGAAAGAAGCGAGAGCCTTTGTTTTGAAACACAAAAATATCACACTGTGGGAAAAGAGAGAGAAAGAGACAGTGAGAACAACCGAGTGATGGACTGAGAGATAAGCATTGTGCAGTATTATTTATCCAGACAACCAGCAGAACTAAATAAGGCTCCCAAATATCATTACTGTGGCGATTAACATCCTTTTCCACATTCAAAAATCATTCCTGAAACTGTAAAGTGGATGGGTTTCTCCCCACTGTAATTAATTCATCCACATTTAATTGCAGGAAGCTGCAATGCTTTTTCAAATCTGCACTTTCAAAGCAGGGCCTTCCATGTGCTGAGTTCTGTTCTGTGAGGGCCCAGTGGCCACTGCTGTGTGCAGGGGATGGAGGAGCTGTCCCAGGCTGATCTCTCCCAGCAAACACCTCAGATCTCCCAACAGCATCAGGGGCCACAATGCCTTAGGATTTCAGCTTTTCTGTTTTTCATAGATTTGTAATCCTGCAGTTTTTAGTGTATAACTGTGAACTCCACACACAGTGTGAGCTGCTGCTTCCCCATTTTGGGCAGACACAACAATTCCTGTCCAGGCCTGGGAGCCAAGGACTCCTCACTGCCTCAGGCCTGAGAGATTAAACAAAAGTGAGCAAACTTGGGGTGAATGACTTCATTACCTGAATCTGTATTTGGCAGATTAACCCCCAATACGCAAATGGACCAAACTTATAAAAGTGTGAAAATCTGTGACCCTTCATTCATTTTGGGTGTAGGCCCTGGGGGCCTTCATCTGCCCTAAATGTACCTGAAGGCCCTTCAATAAATAGAACTGCTTTTTATGCCCTTAATTCTGTCTGGCCTCTGTTTTTAGGTAGCCCCAAAGGCACCAGTTTTGGGCCAAGGGGAGCAGCTGGGTTTGAGCTGTACTGAGGCCCCACAGACCCCAGGCAGCATTGATGTTTTTGTGGCTGTATGGAGGGTGCCAGAGGACCTGGCAAGACTGAGGTTGAGAGAAATGACCCTTTCCTTGTGTCCAGAACCCAAACGTGGGCCCAGTTTGGGGCCTCCCAGTCTGACACAGAATTTGGCACAGCAGAGCCCATGAAGATGTCAGGGACTGCAGCACTGAGGACTGAGCAGTGACACAACAGGGATGGGTCAGCCCTGGCTCCCTTCAGCTCCCAAAAGGCAATTTTTGGGAAAGAGAGCCAGAGTTGGACACAGGGGCACAGCAATGAGAGGTACAGACACAACCTGGAACATACAGGAACTGCTGACCAGAAAGAAGGAAAGCAAATTTCATCAGGTTTATGGTGAAACATTGGAAGAGAGGTCCAGAGATGCTATAGGAGAGATTCAAAACTCAGCACCTATAGAGCAGAGCAAGTGAATAAAAGTACAAATAAGGAAGTTCAAAAAAATCCTTAAAATGAGCATCTGTGTCTTCTGATAACATTCTAAGGCCTTTAGTGTCTTATTTCATCCAAGAATCAAAACCCAGTTGTGCCAAGCCCCAAAACCGAGATAAGTTCATCACTCTGAAGTGTTTACAAGATGAAGTTACAATGACAACTGATAAAACAGTAAAAAGCCGAGATTTACAGTGGAAGTGCTCAGAACAGAGCCTCAGCAGCAGCATCATCACAGCATGTCCTACATCCATAATTAATTCATCATGGTATCCAAATTTCAATCCTTTCAGCACATTCAAGTATCTTCAGAGAATGGAGCTTTTGTAAAAGGAGAATGTAATTTCAAAATCAGACTTCAGTGATGACTGAAGACAAAAGCTGAAGGTGCAATGGTTAAAGACCCTTGTCATGGCCTTATTACAATAATAAGGATGGAAATTAAAGGCATAATTGCCCTCCCTGAAAACTGTTCAATTTCTGCAAGCTGGGATTCTCTTTCCCCTGCATGTTCCCTCCCCATATTAAAAAAAAAAAAACCTCTGTAATCATAAATGCTCCTATTCAAGAGCAAACTCTTTTCTTTCACCACTTTAAACTACTAAATAGCTGCCTATTTTAAATTGCAATGGATTGGAAATCATAGCTTTCCAAAGAGCAAAACACATGTCCTGAGAATTACTTTCTCCTCTAAAAGGCTGATTTCTTCTAGATAAACAGCATTCTATTCTATGTCAATTTATTCTAAAGGGAGAAAAGAAACCAAAGAAAAAATATTATGCACATAGCTGGACCACAAGAACACAAAGTTTTACCTTTGGAAAAGCTTGGATTGTTTCCTTACCTTGAACTTTGCCTTTTTGCATTGCTAATCTTGTTAATGGGCTCTAAAATTTGCATCATGAGAATAAGCAGCCTTACAAGGTCCTCAGTTTGTCTACTGGTTATAAAGGTTATGTTTGATATTGGGAAATAGTGACATGCCTTGAAAAGGTAAAAATGTAACGTGCTTCATTAGGGCCAGTGGTACAACAACACTTGTCAGTGTCTTTAAAACATGAGGATCTGCACTTCCTTTTATTCAATTTAGTAATTAAAACAAAAAAAATACCCCCCCAAACCCAGGAAATTATGTCTGATGAATGCTGTGTCTCTCAGGCTAACCCCAGAGTGGCCAGCCAGCCTCACAGTGCTGGGGCTGTGACCACCACAGTGCAGCTCCAGAGTTTTCCATTCCCCTGTGCTGCTCCCAGGATAAGCAGAGCACCTGAGCACACAGGGAGCAGCTGGGAACTCTCATCTCACATCTGGGGATGCTGACATTTGCTTCCAGCTCAGCTCCCAGGCTCTGCTCCGTGCTGGGAAGGATGAAAGTTTGACAAGAAAGTTTCACAGATACGTATGTTTAGCAGAAAGATTTTTGAATGTAGAATCTGAAGTATGAATAGAAATGAAAGCACGTTTTGATACAGAAGAAAAGAATTGCTGAGCCAGTTTTACTGGATAACCAAGGAGGCAAAGGGTGTGTTAGTTAGAAGGGGTTTTTATGCCTTAGAGCAAAGGATAAACCCACCTCAAACAAGAAGGTGTTTTTACCAAGCAGAAAGAAGCACAGGCAAACAAGTCAGCAAATGTGGCAAGCAGAAAAAAGGTCTCAGAATTTTCCACTGCAAGAAAACTGAAAAACAACTTCTAGCTTAAACTGTAATGTACTAACTTTTAGTGATTGGAGAATAGTAACATGAATATGGTATTTATAGGAGTTATGATAGGCTGCAGGTAAAAGTTAAGGTATAGATTGGTTCTACTGTATTAAGATGCTCAGCAAAGGAAAGTAAATAATGCATTGTAACCAAAACCAAAGGGTCTCCAGGCCTGCCTGTAGGCACAGCTCTGTCACCCATGATCCTGGACTGCTGTAACGTCTTGGATAGAATAAACTGCATTTTGAAGAGCTGCCTGGAGTCCCACATCCCTCATTTAAGCTCTTACAGCTCCTCATCTACACGACCAAGAGCACAGGAATGATGCTGTCAGTCACACCCAGCAGAGCCCACCCAATTCCTGATGTGCTCACCTGACAAACACACAAAGAACAAACCCAAACCCCTGAGCTGAGAACACACTGTGTTCAAAATATATCATTTCTCTGTGTTTAAAATATATTATTTCTCATGCAATTGGAAAGCCTGAGGTGATCTGCCTTTGTCCTTCCCAGCCCTGAAGGGTGCACTGCTCCCACTGCAGCCACTTCCACCCACCCAGCACTGCCACCCCAGGGGCTGGAGGGGTCTTTGCACCAAGCTTTTCATTCCAATATCCCCTGCTAAAGGCTTGCTGTGCTCTCATCCCCTTTTCAAATATTATTTTTTTTTATTTGATTTCAAGTAAATTATTTGAAGCTCTTCAGGTAGAAAACACTACAAAACAAAAATTCTCCATACTCCTTACACACCATAGTGGTAAATTTTGCATCACTTTAGTAACCTGCTGTAAGACTGGTTCAGCCATCATAAATGAGTCTTTTGGGGGGCTTATAGAGCCCCAGAGCCCCTTGTCAGAGTCATCCCAATGATCCCCAACTGCACACCAGGCATTGGAACAGCACAGGCTCAGAGCCTGAGGACGGCAAACTCTTCCCTCAGCTCACTCTTGATTTATTGGAACACATCTGTGATGGATAAACAGGAGCCACGCATCAGAAAAAGCAGCAAAGCACTTTTTTGGATCATGGTGGACATGCAGAACACAAGCTCCAAGGCTTGAAATGGAAGGTCTTAGAGAGGGAACAGGGTCTGAGCTGAAGGTTAAATATATGCACAACATGCACTGGGAAATCTGTGGCTCTTGGACTCAATCCTAAACCTTCAAAGCTCTGAAAAAATACAGAATATTAAAGCGGCCCAAAAAAGCTCTTTAAGAAGATACACATGACCCTCACACTGTGTTATCAAAGGGCACCATCACACTCAGAAAAAAAGCTCTTGCATTTGCAATGCTTTGTTTGGCCCAAAAGAAAATACATATTCCTTCTCCCTTGTTACATTTCTGTGAGTTCCTCTTTGTAAGGTGGAAAAATTGGCAGAACTGATGGCACCAAGCGTTTAGAGGTTACCCAACACACGAAAAATAAATGCTCTGTAAAATAATCAGGTGTAAGTTCTTACAAATCAAGAGACAAAAATCTTTCCTCCCCCATCCCAATTAATCTGACCTTGAACTGGTATTTCTAAGCAAAACTAGAGAGGGAAAATACCACAGAAAAAAAATCTTCCAGCACTTTCCTTCTTTAAGTGCCTCAGATAAGACGGAGAGGGTTACAGAGTAAGTGAAAAAGGGACACAAGTGGATGAATGAAATGGGCACAAACACACTTCCCTGTCCTCATTATTTCTGCAGCAATTTTTCAAAATGCTGTTGACACCATAATAGTCCCCAGGGAGAACATGTTAAGTAAAGGGAGAGCAGCTCCATTTATCATTAAGGGGACAGCAAATTTCCCTGTAAAAATTATGCCAACCTGCTAATACAGCTAACCAGGAACTGGTGAAACCAGATCTTGCTGTTACTAGTCAAGGGCAAATGACAGGATTTTACTCTGATTACTGGGGATTTCAGAATTGTACATTCTGGGGAGTACATTCTACATTACTACAGCCAAACCTGGAGGTGCACAGACTAAAAAACTACACTAGTCACAACATGGGACAGGTAAACATTTTACTTTGAGAAACCTGAGTTCCCATGGCTAATCCTGGGAAAATAAAGGAAGTTTTCAAAGTTTTGTACACAAAGACTTCATGATAGCATAGAGATACTGTTACAGCTGATGTGGAAAAAGATGTTAAAAATCCATGTTTTCCTAGGATGTGAACTTCAGCTAACTCACTCCTTTTTCACAGTACCACTCTTCAGACAACTCAGGAATTCATTAAAACAGAAAATCTCAGGGGGATGAGACCAGATGAAATGGCATCCATATGTGAGAACAGGACCTGTGCAAAGCCAATTTCTACTCCTCCTTTCCAGTTCCATCATTCACAATGGGATGAAGGCCAAACAGAGATATCCTTATTTAGACAGAGCACACAAAATCCAGGTCTTTGCAAAGCCAGTCATACATTGCAATGCCTTAGTTTGGTTCTGCTGGGCTGCAGCTGCAGATGAGACTTTTGAAGCTGCTGCAGCCAGACCAAAGAAGTAGCAGAGTCTTTGATACCCAGTGTCCATGCCAGAACCTTCTCTCTATCCAGCTCACTTCTGCAAAGGAAGCACAGTGTCACCCTGATTTTTAAAGATTTTCTAAACCTTCTGATGTTTACATTCTTGTAATGAAGTTTCTCACACACTTTCTGTAAATAACTTATTATCTTGCATTCTTTCATGGAGAAGGAGAAATTTGATGGACTGTTGGTTTGTCCAGTGTCATTGGAGAGGTGGCACTGCCAACCCTCCAATCCACTGTCACTTTTGGAACTCTGTAAATATTGGAGTCAAAAATAAACTTCCCTTTTTACCTTAAGAACAACAGTGTGTCCACATCATGTTATTTCACGTCTTATAGTAACAGCACAGGAATTTAACTTCATTCCCTTTTCAAAAACACAAATCCCACCATTTGCTTTACTCATCAGTTTTTACCTGCTTTCCATTTAGCCTATTCATTTAGGAAGATGTGCTCTGTGCACTTCAGTACTTTCAGCTGGGATTTCCCACCACAACTGGTTGGTGTTTTTGTGCAGAGGGGTTTGCCTTACAACTCCTACACAAGTGGTAATGGGATATTTCACCCTGTCCTTTATGCACTGGCCAGCTTCCTAAACAAAGACAATTAATTAATTCCACAGCTTTTCAGAGGGACCTGGGATAATCCTGGCAAATGCCATCTTTTGGACCTGGGTGCTGCAGAGAGGAATAAGCATCTGCTCCACAGCAGGATGGGGTGGGCAGAGCAGCACATGGAGATCAGATGCACTGGGAAATCAGTCATGCATCAGCTCAGAAACTGCTAAAAATGCACAGATAACACAAGGATGTGCAGGAAACACTGACACTGTGCTCTGATTATCAAGCAGAGCTTCCCCCTGATGCCTGCAGGTCTAGAGAGCAAATACCTCTGCATGAACACATGCCTTGGATAATCCAGAATGCTGGGACCAGCATTTTAACAGCAGAAGGGCTCTCCCTCGTCAGATTTGGTTGTTAGTTTAGGCTTGAGGACACATATAACTCTTCCTATGAAAAATAAATATTAATTCCAACTTACTTTTAAAGGGGGAAAAATACAAGCACGGAAATCTGCCTTATGTGGCTCAATGAATGAAGCTGTAGCCTGTTCACCTGCCTTGTTCTGTTCAAAAAGCATTTCCTAACAGAGGCCCTCAGGAAAGGGGAAATGTTCAGAAAGGCTGGACCTCAAGTAGAAAACAAATCACAAGCCCACTTGAACAAAGTCCATGACCCTAAAGCACAGCAGATGCATCTTAGGTCCTTTACAAATAGCAAATGTTGAAATAACAGCTGTCTCATACAACACTTCTCACACAGATGCACCTGAGGGAAGAGATGCATTTTGCCAGTGTATTGATGGCTCAAATGGGTGGAATTCTGAGATGCAGACACCCCTGAGACTGGATAGTCATTCCATGGTCTTGTCATGAAGAATAATCTACCTTTTGTAACCCAAATCAGGACCAAAAGGGTTACTTGGTTAACAGGTGTGGAGAGATGACACCCATGGGTTTGTAGGATTCCATGACACACAAAAGTACAGAGGCTTTTTTCTCTAAATTGCTTTACTTTCCTCCAGATAACCACAAATACCACAAAAATCACCAATCACAACTCCTTTTTGCAATGACCCATCACCACAGTGTGAACCACAACAGTTCCTTCAGAAGTCTAAATGACAGCTTGGAAGATTTAGTGCCATATTTCCATAAAACAAAAAGCACTGGCTGCCCTTGCACAGAGCCCAGTTGCATAGCTGCAACAAATCACTTTTTTAGCTAAGATATTTTTTCCTGTAACATATAAAAGCTGTCCAATTTGTATAGAGCAGTAAAAGGTCCCTGGCTACATGCTAGGGTAGAGGATATCCAAACATGCCTGGCTTCCACCTGAGTTTTAATCAGAGAATGTAGGAAATATGTGTGTGACAATGGTTCTGTCCCCGTTCTTTCAAGTGAATAAATGTACTTTTAACTGAGAAGAAGAGAGATGTCAGTTCAGGGCTAAAGGAATTCATAAAGACATATTTAGGACCCAGGAGAAAAGATAAAAAGACTCCTGAAATTAACATTAACAGCAGGCACACAGTGTAGCCTTAGAATATTTTTAAGGTATTAGAGACAGAACACCTGAAGGCTACAAATGTGTCTTTCACAAATACTTCATCAAAGTTAACATCTGCTGCTGGGGTCACACACCAAAAGCACACACAAAAGGGGCATTTCTCACACACAGAGACTGGTAAAGAACAACAGGGCTTCAACTATTCAGAATGTATTTAAATATTGGATATTAAGGATTCAGGAATGCTTGAGGCAGGCACAGCACTGAAATTCCCCCTCTCCTGTGGGGTGTTCCCAGTCCTGCTGGGCTGCCCTTGGCCTGGACCTTGGGCTGTAGCAGATCCAGGTCCTGGAGCTGTGCAGGGAACACTCAGAGCCATTCCCCTGAAAAACATCACTGGGAATTGTCTGTGCCTGGGAAATTCTGGGATTTAAGTGCTCTGTAGTGGCACTGTGAGTTTGTGTCATTCACCCCTGGGTGACAACCCCAGAGCAGCAGCAGCCCCAAGCCCAGCTCATGGTGGTAATGCTGCACCTGCCCTACCAGAGGGGGAGAAAAAGTCACTCAAACTCACCTAAACCCTGACATTAGATATATGTTGTTACATGGCAAGTTCTTTTCTGTCCATAATTCTATTATAAATATAAAAAATTCAAAAAGATACAGGTGGCAAATGGGTCAGCTGACCTTCTGTCTTTAAATACAGTGCTGCAGGCATTAGATTTCTGCATGGAGTTTGAGTTGAAAAAGCAGAAAGCAGGAAATAATAATAAAAAATTGAAAATGGTTGCCCTTTTTTTTTTGTGTGTGCTACCCATTAAGGCTTTTGTCAAAACATTGACTCTTCTCCCCCAATTAGGGTAAATAATTATTATCATTTCATTGGTTAATAAAAATACTACTTTTTAAATTTAAAAATACCAATTCTATTTTCTGCATGAAAAATATGAAAACAGTGGGGTTTGATTGAAAGAGGAAAAACTTGTCCTGACAGCTTAAGAAGATAATTTGACTTTAGTTAACTTTAATTAACACTTACACCTGCACTCTCCCAATGAGCTGAGGGGGAAGATTAGCCACAGTATATGATGCTACCAGGAGTTCAATTCAATATTTATTATTCATCCCAGTATTCTGTAGGAATTAATTCATTTAATGAGCAAACAGGCATTGTGAATACTAGAATGGATTTTCAACACTTCAGATATTTATGTCAGTGGAGGTAACGGAGAAAATGTTTACTTGTGAGGCACTGGGATGTGCTTTTCCCCTGTGTATTTCTCCTCTCCACTGATGTTTCACCTCAAAACCTCCCTCTCACCGATCCAGAGCCAAACCAGTGCTCGAGGTGCAGCTGGAGCCCACGTGAGCTGCTCTTACTGGGACAAACTCCCTCTCCTAGTGGGAATTCTCATTTTCAGTCTCATCCCACTGCTCTACACCCCATTTATTGAAACTCCTCTGCTAATCCTTTGTTTCACCAGTTGTTGGTTTAAACATTCATCTGCGGGTTAGATCTGTTGCCCAGTTGTAGGTAATAATTTCCCAGCAATATTTGAGTTTTGCTTCCATTTATTAAAAAAAAAAAAAAGTTTCAAAGCAGGTATATTTCAAGCTCTCTCCCACTTTTTAAAAGAACATCACAACCCATTCCTGTTATCTGGGGATTCTTGGATCAGATTTCAATCTCTTCCAAGTCCCAGTTCCTTGCCTTCATGTCAGTGACTCACGTTTTGTTGCTGTGCTCGTGGAGTGTTTTATTAATGAAGATGAAATCACAAACACCCACACTCTGGCACGTCTACTTCAGGCCTCACAGTTTTACTCCTCTCTTTGCTGGTACTTTCACACATTTGTTTTCCATATTTCAGATGCTTGAGGCCTTGATAGCATCATTATGGAACTGTTTAATCAAACCCACAGTTTACTCTGACAATATTTGGCATTAGTAACAGCTATAACTCACCATAAACATTCCACTGGCAACTCACCCATGGGAGGCTTTCCAGTGGCTTTTACATAATCAAAAATCATGTGGCATTAAACAGACACTTAGACACAGACTGTAATTCTGAATTATTCTGTGAAGGCTTTTTGTATACATAGAAGAAAAACCAGCAGATTTCTTCCACTGTTGTGTATAAATTTATAACAAAACAGTGACAAAAATTGCAGTAGTAAAAAACTTATATGTTCCCCAAGGAGGGAGCAGCCCCATTCACCTGAGTGATCAAAAGACAGAATTAAAAATACTTCAAATGCCCACAAATGTGCAGGTTCAAAACCTATTTAGAGAAAAACTCAGGAAGAATATTTATTAGAGGTTATTAAAGGCAAAAATGGAAATTTCCAACAAGCCATTACATCTAGGGCCTAAGCTGGGGAAATTTAGGACCACAATAAAGATCCTTGCACATCTGCTAGTTCTTAAAGGTTCATAATATCTGGCCCAATGGAAAAAAACATCATGTACAATACTCTCACTGTTGTGCTCTTAACAACGCTTTCCATCTTACTTAGGCAGGAAATTACTGGCAGTTTTCTTAGGATGTAAATTGGAAAACACTGATGAGCAACAGGCAGAACTTGCAATTGCTTCAATTACTCTCATAACCCCTTCCTTTTCGAAAAACATCAATACTACAGATTGCTTTGGGGAGCTTATTTCTTCCAGCATTTTTTTAATGGTATTCTGCATGAAATGGATGTTTAGCCATCTCCTCAGAAGCAGATCTATCCCTCAGCACCAATACTTCCTTCCCAGCTCCCATGGAAGGACACAAACAGCCAAGGGAAGAGATCAATATCCCACTATTTTCAGCTGTCTGGTCTTCACCCTTAATACAGTCAGACTGCCAAAATCTCCACGTGTGGTAATTGCAAACTGGTTGTAATTTTTGCACCTAATTTGCATTTCTGTTTCAAATATCCAAATGCAGATGTGTCTGTTGAAACAGGTACCCACAAATCTTTATTCTGGGCCTGAGAGATTCATGCCAAAATGCTCCAAGCAAATGCTTTGACCTTTCCCCAGCAGAGTGTTCACCTGTTTCACGTGAAGAATGTCCAAGTGCTCTGTGATGTGAGGACATTTATCCAATCCCCCCTTCAGCCATCTCCCCTTCTGTACACACTCTCACTTTTGGGAAGTGCACTGACAATCAGCACATTCTGTTCTCTGCTAAGTAAATAAGAAGAGGGTGATTACAGCCATTTTCCAGAGGAACCTGAGATGTGCTGGACTTTGCTGACTTGAACTCTCAGATGTCAGAATTGTATCCTGTAAAAGCTCCTATCATCTGACATTTATACAGACAGGAATATTTTCCTCCACACTCGTGCTAATATGGCCAATAAGACACTGTCACTGCACACTCCCACCTAACCCACAATAAAGATTAGTTCTGGAACAAAATTAAACTGCCTCAGGTGTGATTTTTCCCAGATTTGACTCTCTCCAAGCAAACCACATCTATTACCAGCAAAAAACACAGACAATTGCATGTGGTAACTCATTTCAGTCTCTGTCAAACTGGTGCTTTTCCTGGAAAAGTAGATAAAAAATTCCCAACAATAAACCCCAGACATTTTATGAATCTGATAACCTTTTTTTCAATAACAAACAGGAAAAATCCTAAACCCAGAGCCAGGGCACTAAGCACAATTAACACAAGCTCAGTATAGTGCAAACCATTTTCAGAAAAACCCAACTTCTGAGTTCCATGCCAGTGGATAAACCCCAGACATTTTATAAATCTGACAGCCTTTCTTTCAACAATGAAAAGGAAAAATCCTACAAATACAAGTTTGAATGAATCTAAGTTGTTTTTAAAATAAAAAAAAATTAAATTTTCTATATTCAAAAAAGCTTTTCCCCCACCATTATTACACTTGTTCTCTGCCAGGTGAGAGCATCACTGCGCCAAACTCACCAACCCTACATTTTGGTGAGCCTGGGTGAGCTGGGGGGCAGCAGGGGCAGTGCCTGCCCTGGCACAGCAAACCAGAGCCAGGGCACTGAGCACAGGGTCCCACATTAACACAAGCCCAGTGTAGTACAAACCATTTTCAGAAAAAGCCAACCACTGGGTATCAGGCCAGTGGATAAACCCCAGACATTTTATGAATCTGATAACCTTTCTTTCAACAGTGAACAGGGAAAAGCCTACAAATACTCATAAGTTTGAAGGAATCTAGGTTGTTTTAAAAATAAAACAATGTAAATGTTCTGTATTCAAAAAAGCTTTTTCCCCACCATTATTACACTTGTTCTCTGCCAGGTGAGAGCACTACAGCACCAACCCCACATTTTGGGGAGCCTGGGGGGCAGCAGGGGCAGTGCCGGCCTTGCACAGCAAACCAGAGCCAGGGCACTGAGCACACAGTTAACACAAGCTCAGTGGAGTGCCAACCATTTTGAGAAAAACCCAAATTCTGAGTTCCGTGCCTGTGTGTGGGTCTGTGCTCCGAGGAGCAGCAGTGCTCGCTCGGGAGGAGCGCAGCTCCCTGGCACGGTTGGTGCCGGCTGTCACTAGGTGGCACCTTGGCATCGCGCTCTGCATCTCCCGGCGCCTCCTGCATCCCGAGCATCCCCCGCGTCGGGATTCTGTGCCTGTGTTCACTCCCGAGATGTTACAAAGTCCTTTTTCTCCCAGCCCCGAGACCGAAGAAAAAGCAGAGACTCTTGGGTTCCGCTTCTCAAGGTTGTTTATTTTCTCTTATCGATCACATTCTTTCTCTGACCTGCTGAGATCTGTCCAGCAGGTCAGTTTGGGGCACACTGCACCACCTTGGGGTGGTGTCAGCTTTTGATGCTAAAAACTACGTGTACTTTCTTTACAATAATTTTCCAATACCTATCACCTATGTTAGACAGTCTGTCTCTACTCTAAACCAATCCAAAAGTGCCACCATCACAGCAGAGGATGGAGGACAAGAAGAAGAAGAACAGGACATGCCCCAGATTCCAGATAACATCACTGTAGAAGATGGAAGGCAAGAAGAAGAAGAAGAAGAAGAAGAAGAAGAAGAAGAAGGAGGACAGGACATGCTCAGATTCCTCCATCTTGCCTCTTGAACCCCCATTCTAAAACCCCAAAATTCTACTTTTTCACCCTGTGACAAATTAAGTGTCACTCCACTCAAACTCTTGTAGCTTGTAAATCCTCACACAAAGCTGGTAATTGTTTCCATGGGCTAAAATGGAAGGCACAGGTGTTTGTGACTCTGTGCCAAGGTCTCTGAGCCCCCTGCCAGGGTCTGGAGCCCTCCAGGGCAGCCAGAGGAATGTCCTGGGTTCCCACACCCGGAGTGTTGCCCAAATCACCATCGGTATGGCACTGCTGGGAACGTGCCTTGAGCTGCTTTATTTTCCAGCATCAGTCTCATTCCATGGTTATGTCAATAAGGAAATGCCAGCAGCTCACATCCCAAGCAGCAAACTAAAAACTTAATGTTACGACTTACTTTAAAAGTTTTTAAACCAGTCACACAAAGCAAAAAACTTGTTAACAGTAGTTCTAGCTCATAACTATAAGCACATGTACCTTCAGTTAAAACAATGCTTGCTTATTTCAAATGAAATACCTGCTTATAAAAATGCACAAAACTCCATTATGAAGCTTAAAATTTCCTAATATCTCACTAAAAGTAATTTTCTACTATTTAAAAAGTTATTCTAAACAAACATTGATACACAAACCGTTGTTCTATTTGTTCTTACTTTTCTACTTACATAATTTTTTTACTAATTTATCTCATGGCTTGGTTCCATGACTCCTGCCTTGGTTCCTCTGCCCCACATCCTGTCCTGTTGGAATTCACAAGATTTACCCCATAAACTGGCCCATAACACATAACACACATCCCATTGGGTTTGTCCCAATAACAGCACTGCTGTTAAGAGGGAGCACTGGCAGGGGTAACTGTCAAACTTATGTCCCTCATCCTGATGTATCAATTAAATTAAATAAATTTAAATGATGTAAAATAAAATAAAATTATATAAAATAAAATAAATTTAAATTAGGTAAAATTAAATGCAATTAAGTAAAACTAAATGATAAATAAAATAATAATAAAAATAAAACAAATATAAGTATCTAAATAAATATAATAAAATATAATAATAAATATAACAAAATATAATATAATGATACTATAATATAATTACTATAATCTGAAAATATAATGTAGTCATATATAATCATATAATCTAATATGATATAATTTTTTATAATTAAAATATAAAATAGAAATAAAATAGAAATGAAATAGATAGAAATTCTGATTCTCATCAGAGTTCTCCAAAGTTTTTATTGCTGGATTCCACAAGCAGGTTTTTGAGTTTGTTTGCTTGGGTTTTTTTTCTTTTCAAATCCTGGGTATTAGTACTTTACAAACACAGTTAATATGGGTAGAATGCAAAATAAAAAGAAAATTAAAAAATACTATCTGAACTATAAAACTTTCTGTATTAATGATGCATTGATTTATCTGCCTCTAGGACACAAGAAAGTATCAAAATGAATGGGATGTGATTCCCACAGCACACTGAACAGACCTGGTTTGATGCTTAAGACTCTTGCTGTGCAAACTGTTATACAAATCCATAATTGTATTCATTTAATCTCCCCGTAGCACATTTTCACAAAACCTGACTGAAAACTAAGATTAAGATTAAAACTAAGCAGGGCAAAGTGATCACTTCCCGTTCAGTTTCACTTGGATGATGCGAGCAGAAATGACAGAGGTGCTGCATTAAATGGATTTTCGTGCCCTGTTTGTCAGAGCCTCTCCCATCCATCTCTGGAGCACTCTGCACCCTACACCCACCTCAGTCCTGCTGGCAGTGAAGGGCAGCAGCTTCTGCTCACCTTTCATGCAGCTGCTGCACACACTGCCTTTTCCTGCTTTTTCTTCACCTCCATCCATTCATTCTTAGATTGTCAGCATGCTCACAAGCCCCTCCCTGAAAGTCTACTAAATTCCAGTATTTACAAGTACCAAAATTTGATTACTAACAGCAGCAAAGGCTTTTGGTCATCTCCTTTGCTTTTTCTGCAATTCCTTTTAATAGAAGCCCATTTCTTCTTTAGTCATGTCTTGTGGCTCTGTGTTTAGCTGCTGTGCAACTCCAGCTTTTCTTTGCACACCAGAATCACGATTATTCAAGAAGATTCAAGGACATTTTATCAAACCATACCTGGCATTTCAGCAGCTCTCTGGATTCACCTGCTTGTTAGCACTTGAATTTCCTGCCACTGGAAATTGTTTATTCTTATTGTATTTAATCTCCCATCTCCTTGGCTAAAGCACAAACACAGAAGAATCTCTAATGGTGAAATGAAGGAAGGCTGGGAGAACAGGGCAATTTCTTAGTTTCATCTCTCCTGCCAGAAAAGATGACACCTGACTCAATTTTAATCAATGAAAAAACTCAAAACCTCAACCGTGTCAACTTATCCTGGAGATCTGCTTCTCTACAAATAATAAATCAGCTCCAGCTCTGTAGACACCACACCATTACCACTCCAGGCAAGGTTAACTCTGATAAACAACATTCAGCACCTGATTTAATAACAACACACAAGTACAGGCTGGTGGAGCAGGGAAAAGGTGTCAATATATTACAGGACTTTGAATCTAAGAATAACTGGTTTGTCCTGACTTCATTAATCATTAAATAATAGTTCTAATTTGAGGATTTTCCCTATACAGCCACTAATAGCAACAGTGTCTCATCATCTAAATGACACAGGAGTATTTTCTAGGAGACATTTCCAGATAATGTGGAAATATTCTCCATAATGTATGGAATACTGGCTGTGACCTCCAGCCACTGGGCCAATTCCTGTGCTGGGATAAAAACACACAGCCATGGGAGCAAAACACTGTGAGCAGATGGAGGTGGAAGGAGCAGAGCTCAGCATTCTGTACCTGCTTCTGACTTCTCCCATCTGCTGTGCATTAACACAGCAACATTTCATCTGCCTGCATTCCCAAATCAGTAATGGGATGGAAAACTTTACAAAATCTTCCCACAATGAGCATCTCAGGCAAAATTTTCCCCTCATACTCATCATAAACCACTCTCTGAACCTCATGACAGAGCTGTAAAGAATCTCCTCTATTTTCAGTATAGATGAGTTTGAGAAATCCAACCAAACTTAGCCAGATATTCCCTGGATATGTTGTTTTTATTGGCACGAGTTAGATCAGCTCTATGTTACTGTTTGAGATGCCTGCACAATGCACTTTTCCTTCTCCCCTGAGCAGAACTCTCCCCTCCCACCCAACCCATTATCCAAATGCTCTCTGATGATGCTCAGGGAAGACTTATTTTTGCTTTCAGTTCTATTGTTCTCTCCCTGGTAGTGACAGATTCATTTAATATTTTTTTAAAGAATGCTAACACGCATTCTATTCAATAGGAATCTGAAATTTAAAGGAATCCACCTTTTCTCTTTTTTTTTGCAAGTCATTATCCCCAGCTAATAGATATCCCTGCCAAAGCAGCAGTAGAGATGAAGTAATTTCAGGTACTATCACATTTCTATTCAGATCACAGGCAGCAATTCTTGCAGCGATTTTATTTCTCTGCAAAAATCATTATTGCCCCTCCTGAATTACTCTGAAGAGCCCTATTTTACTCCCACTACCTCTTCTCAACATTTCTTGATTAAAAAACAGTACATGATATTTGTTACCAAATATCAATACATAGACAAGAGTGGGAGAAATGGGGACTGGGGGAAAAGCAAAGGCACTTTAGAAAACATAAACCTTTAATAAGCAGGAAGGAGAATTTAAAGCAACCTAGGAAAGACTGTGAAGCTGCAGATAGAAGAATGCAGCACTTAGAGGAAGCCAGAAGAAAAAAGGCACAGAAATCCAAGGATCCAGCCCAAATCCATCCCTCCATGGTCTGGCAGAATCTTTAATTTTACAACTTCCTAAAGCTTCCAGTAATAATTCCTCCAGTTAGATTTTCTTAGCTCTGCAGGTACAACCAACTGCCTGATGAGATTTAAGAACAAAAGAAAGGCTTTAAAAGACTCAATCACTCAGCTTAATGAAAACATCTTGAATTATTTAACAAACAATCTATTAGGCAGCTCCAGCTATCAGGAAACATGAAGTTTGATAGATCTGACTCCCTGCTGGAGTTTTATATCACAGCAACTCCAGCCCTTTCCATGCAGCCTCAGTGATGTAACACAGGAGTGAATCCAGCCTGAGATTGAGCTGCATTAGACTTTCATATAGGGTCTGTCACTAAGAGCAGGAAAAGCAGCCAACAATTATTTAAAAAAAGAAAAAAACCCACTGGAAATAAGCTTTTCAGGGCCTGGAACTGAGGCATTATTCAATAATTCGTTCTCAGGTCCATTTGAATTCTCATCTGTCAACTCTCCTTTTATTACCAGACTGTTCTATAAGCAATGATCTGGCAACACACTTGAAAAATCTACGTATTCCTCCTCATCCATCACAACAAACAATTTTCCAAGCAACAACAGAGACAGTGTAATTTCAAGAGCAATAAGCTCAACTCCTAACTCATTATTTTTATGCCATTGTAGTGTGGCATAAGAAATATCATGGAAAACAGGAAACCTTTTCCTCTTTCCATCACAACCCTCTTCAATACATTAAAATGCGCTTCTAAAAGTGCCTTCAGAACTCTTTCCATCACTCAAAAATAAGCAAAAAATAATTAAAGTCCAACTTACTGAGGCTCAAGGAAGACAATTGAAATCTGGTTTGTTAAGTCACTACTTCAACATCTGAGGACACTTTGTTACAGACAACAGAAGGATTCAATCACAGGGAAAAAAAAAAAGAAAAATAGAACTCCCTGAGACAGTTTGAACAAGAAATTCAGTAAAGCCCCTCACCCTCTCAGTACAAAATGACAGGTGTTCATCAAACCTTGTTCTGCACTTGTAAAAACATTTCTTAGTTTAGAGAACACATTCAGCCAGAGAAACACTGCATCATTCTTCAAAACATTCCTTTTTCACTGACACAAACCTAATTTCCATGCAAATATATGAAGCACAAAAAACCAAGTTCCTAAAAATAAACCTCCACCTCTCAGAACATCATTCTCAAAGTTAACTTTTGACAAACTAACAGAAAGGCTGTGACTTTGTGTAGCAAAACGTTCCAGCAAAAAGCATCAGTGCAGGAAGACTTATTGAAAGATATTCTTCCAAAACCTACTATACAGGGTAAAAAAAAAAGGATCCTGTCAAATCATCAGAGAAGCTAAAAACCTCTTGTATACATTTCCACTTTTCAAGATATTTTTGTATTTCCGTTGGTGTGACTAAGCACTTTCCAAGCCAGAGATTTCCAACTGAAAGACAGCGTTCATTTGGAGAGGGTCCAACCACCTCCTCCTTTCAGGGAGCTGTTAATGGTTGATGTTCATGTTTAAAACAGCATTAATCATGCCTGCAAACAGGGAGAAGGGGGTTGCCAGACATTCGAAATCCTGAGTATTTCCTTATTCTGGCATAAATCCACACTCCCACAGCCTCGAGTCTGAGGGGATACAGATTAGATAATCAGAAAAAGAGGGGGGGAAATACCCAAACTAAGTGTTCACACTGACATCATTTCAGTTCCTGGCACTATCCAAGGAGAGGCACTTGGATAGCACAATATTACTGCTTTAGAGTGACCAAAAAAAACATATTAAAGGACCTTTACTGCAGTGAATGATTAACTCTGAGTGACATCAGCCTGGGCTGAGCACCAGCAGCCCCTCTAAATCAGACAGGGCTGTAAATCCATAGCACCTCAGCATAACCTTGGTTTGTGGTACACATTTCCTGCCAAAATGGGATGTTAGACAGAGAATGGAGCATGCAGCACAGGCACAGGGTACATCCCATAACGGATATAACTTATAAAGGTTATGCCCAACCTTTAGGCCAGGACAAGGCAGATCCCTTTTGGTCCAGCCCTGCTCAGTTTCCAACCCAGCAGAGGCCTTGCCCTTGTGAATGCTTTGCTCTTGCATGGCTCTGAATGCACCCAGATTTCTGCTTTCTCTTTTTGCACCTGCCCTCCTCACTGTAACATGGAATTCCAGGGGTGCTTCCCGTTGTTCCTCCCATTCCCTCAGATTTTATCCCCCCTCTGCAGAGCAGTGGCACAGCTTGGAGCCCCTTTGAGTGTGCAGGTGACACATTTTGTAGCACACACAAGGGAGATCCACGGGGCTATTAATGAACCCAACTGCAACAATTTTAATCACTTTTCCTCTCTTTGCTAAGACAGATATTCCCTGTACTATATATTCACATATTAATGAGCATTTAAGCCAATTCTAGTGCAGTCACTTCAAAAGCAGCAAGGTGTCACAGGTAAGAGTTAGTGCCAGTGATTGATGACTGAAACAACTTAAAAGAAGATCTAAACTCAGTTACAAAATCTAATGTCTTCAGCAAATGCTTTACTTACTGGACCTTGAGGACTGTTCTTGGCACTGGAAACCAGAGTCATAACATCAGATTTATAGTCCTGAAAAGAGAAAAGGGGGAAAAAATAGTCAGATTAAAGATAATAGATGGCATTTTACATATCAGGAATGAAGACCAACACTGAGCACCACTGTGATTAGACTCAGAGGTGCCATTAGTAAAACATTTGATTACGGAGATTTTCATTGCTGTTCATCGTGTGCCTTAGACTCTTTTGACTGAGTCACACACTTTTTTGGTTTTACCATAACGATGCCCAAGGAAGGCAGCAGCCTGGTGTCTCTTTTGGAAGGCAGTGGGGTGGAAGGACAGGATTTCTGCCTTGCAGAAACTCAGGGGAGAGCTCCATTGCGCTTCCTGAACCAGCCCTGCACATGAAATCTGGGGGACAGCTTCCCAGCCACTCAAAACTCTCTCAGCACCTGCTGACAAATGACTCTCCATTCCATCAGAGGGACCATGGTTTATTTGCTGCAAATGCTGTTCCAAAGCCCTGCAGCACAGGCTGTGCAGGAGGCAGGCCCATGGCTATATTCCCTCACCATTCTTGTGTCACATCTCCATCTAGGTGCACCCTAAAGCAATGTAAAACCCCTCAGTTTCCACCCCTCAGGAAGCTTCTACAGCCCAGCTGGCATTTCACAAGTCACAAGCTGGCATTTCACAGTCACATAAGAATATAATATAATATAATATAATATAATATAATATAATATAATA